>JAEANM010002274.1:714-24977 GCA_017656035.1 Myanophis thanlyinensis | reverse complement strand
TATATATGTCAAATTGATTAAAGGAAGGTTGCTGTTTATGCCTTAAATGGAATTCTGCAAAGTGACAATACATATAATTATATAATCCCTTGAAACTTCAAAGCGAGTATAGGATCATAGCCATCACCAAACTATCAGCCTGATCTTTGATAAAGAAAAGAGCACATTTTTTTCTAAGAAAAGTTGTATCACAACCTAATTTTTTAAGGAATGCCATCTCCATTTTGCCTGGTTCAGTCGGCTGAGCCAGTTTGTAGTAATCTAGAATTACTTCAGATTTTGGAGAAATCTAGAAACAAGGACATTGTGAATTTTAGTCCCAGTTTAGGCGCAAAAATGAACAGGATGACCTTGAGTTTGTCACTTTTTCAGAAAACATCCCTAAAAAGCAGGCAATTGCAAACCACTTCTGAAAAACTTGCTATGAAAATTGTAGGGACTTGTCTAGTCAATCTCTGGAATCAAACAATAGTCAAATTTTTCATCTTTATCCATTCTATTAGCTAATTTTCAAGGTTTTTGATTGCTTTCTTGATATTCAGAGAACAATGGCTATCAATGACTTCTTAGGCTAGCATACAGATAGTTCTCAATTTATGATCACAAGTGAACTCAAAATTTGTGTTGCTAAATGTGATATTTGTTGGGAGTTTTCCCTCATTTTATGATCTTTCTTGCCATAATTGTTAAGTGAATCATTGCAGTTAGGAAGTTAGAAACACAATTGTTAAGTCAATCTGGCTTCCTTACTGCCAGAAGATTGTCAGAAGGTGACAAAAGGTGATCACATGACTCTGGGACACTACAACTATCATAAATATAAGTCAGTTGCCAAGCATCTGAATTTTGATTGTGTGACCATGGAGATGCCGCAGTGGTCTGAATAATAAAAAACAGTCATAAGTCACTTCTTTCAGTGTCACTGTAACTTCGAACAATCACATTAATTGTTATAAGTTGAAGACTATCTGTAATTAGTAGTATCTTCTTTCAAAATTATGGAACAACTTCCCAACAAAATTATGTAGATACAAAATAACATAAAATTAAAAGACAAGATAGAATTTATGAGACAGCACAGTCTTGCTTTCTAGATATGTGACTCAATAAAAAAAACTAGAATAGTTTCACCCACTTTTCCAAGGTTTGTACCGTGGCTGATTTAATTAAAAGCCACTGGAGAAAATTAATGTGGCCACACCCTCTACATCTAGTTCCCACTCATCAAGATAAACAAAACAGAATCAGTCTTTTCTGGTTGATAATTCAATTGAATTGGGTCCAGATAATTCTCATCACCTATAAGTTTATGAACTGTGATAGTTCTAAATCTTACTTTTTCCTTGTAAATTGGCATTTTTTACAGCAATAGTAAAGGCAAAAGCAAAACAAAAAAAATATATGTTCTTAATATACTAAAAGAAAAGTTACCTCCTGTGCTTATATTGAAATGGAAAATACTGGTTTCCTAATGGAAAATACTGGAATCCTAATGTGAAATATAACAAGTATGTGAGCTTTTGCTTTAAGGTAGCAAAAGCTACCAGTAGATTTCCAATGATCTGCAGATTCAGAATAGTTCCACAACAGCTAATAAAATTATTCAGATTCCCAACAATTTGATTATAACATGAACAGCATGCAAGTTAGAACTAAATATTTCCTACCTTTGACGTACTATGAGGTATAATCTCAAACATATTTGGAAGGTGGTAGGTTGGAAGGATTGTAGGGAGTAATTAATTCTATTTTTCATTTAAAATTTGCATTAATGTCTGCACATCCCAGCTCAGTTAGTACTTTACATGTTTCCAATTGGTGGATTTATTTGTTCAATTTTTGTGGCCACCATCTCAGACAAGTGACTGTGAGTGGCTTGTCACTTAAAAATAAAATGAGTAGACAATTATGAATTGACATATTTCTTCAAAAACACAACAACAACCAACCATCATCTAGAATAAAAATATTTCAATTTTAAAAAATCAGTAGGTTCCAATAGACATTCCAACCCCAAAACCTAGGAACACAGCCATGTTTTTGAGACTTGGAAAAGGTCAACAAGATTGGGGCCAATCTGAATTCTGGGGAAGAAGTATCCTCCCCAGGGTAGGGTAGATACAGTGACAGAAAAGGCTATCTTTCTGGGTCCCATTGAGACACACTTTTTAATAGATGAGACTCATAACATACCTCTCTTGCCAAATCCTGAGACAGGTAGATAGACCAGAGAGAAGTCGTGCAAATAAATGGCCTCAAGCCATCTTGATGTTCCTTATTTCATAAGTTTGAATTCTGCCCACTTCTGCTTTATAATGAATGAGTAAATTTATAAATATATCATCCTGGTACATTCATAGGTTATCTGAGAGTGAGATGGGGGGTACATAAATTTGACAAAATAAATATTTACATATGGAGTGTTATGCTCAGGGTTAATTCAAGATTTTTTGCTGCCAGAAGCTGAAAAACGAATGATGTCTACATTTTATGTCCATACAAATCGAAACATTTTGTAAAAGGTTTTAGAAAATGAAGGAAAAATTCACACAAGTACTTTTGTAACAACAACTCATCCTATTTTCACTTAAACACTGGGTTCTTCAGGAAGCACCTATACAGATATACTGTAGCTTCCAAACTTCAAGAATATCTTTTCTGTAAGGCTACAGTATATTCCTATAAGCAATGAGGTGTGTGCGCGTGTGTGTGTTTGTGTGTATCAGGGTCAAATAAGTTTGCTATCATATAAGTTTGCTTTCAACAATTAGCATTTATGCAGGTAAGGATCATTATATTATAAGATTATATTTACATAGAACTTCACTTTCACATGTTGTTATACTGCAGTCCAGTGTGATATTTATTTTAAAAGTTCAAAAAAGTAATTTTACACAGAACTTAACATCCTTCTTAGAGTGAACTAAATTATTATTTTTTGCTTACTCTATTGACTCTGGAAGTCAATTTTGCTACATATACTGTCTATTATAGAATAATTTAAAATGGGAATCATGTTATAAGATTAAAAATTTAATTTCTAATGTTGCCCTGTTCTAATATTAGACATACTATCGATCATACAATTTATGACTACAATAAATTAAGGCAACTAAGTTTGGGATGCAAAACTCCAGATGTCTACTAGATGGCAGCAAAGAGATACAATGAACTCTAATTCTTATGTGCCGTCTAAGATATCCAATTTAGTAGTCCCAAATAACAATGCAGTTTAGATTCTTTCAAATCTGATGAATATGTAACAGAAATGCTAATATGTGAAGTTAACTGTTGATTGTTTTGATTAACTACTAATTGCATGCATAATTTAAAGACATAAACAATCTGGGTTACTTTGTCAAAGTAATATGGTAGATCTTGAGATTAACTCGGAACATATCTCTCCTTGGATAATTTTACATTAAATTAGAACCATACAAGTACACAGGCCTATTCAGAAAATGATCAAACTGACAGAAATCCAAAAGCGTTTTTGTAAGTCTGCTGAGCAAGAAGTTCCAGAATCCTAAGATATTATGCAGAATCAGAAAAGTATTCACACATATGTTTTTCTGCATATGTAGAGCTTTGTTAAAATGAATAGGAGCTGTAAGAGTTCCTGAGAGAAATTTAACATAGCTAGCATGAGGAAACATTTCACTGAGTGAGATTTCAATCAGCTATAGACTATATTCCCATGACCTACTTATCCCTGGTAAACTTAAATCAAAGTTTGCTAAATTAAACTACTTCCTGAGTTTTCATAATAGGGTAGAACAGTGGTGGGATTCAAATAATTTAACAACCGGTTTGCCCAGGGTCAGGTTGGCCATTGTGGGAGGCGTGGCCCATCTCCGCATTACAGTTCTGCCACACCTGTGACAGCCAACTTGGCCCTGGGCAAACCGGTTGTTAAATTCAACATACACACGCTATCAAATTGGATCCTGGGCACTGTGCTGCAATGGAAAAATGGGAAATGGAGCGGCCGGCACGAGGAAAGGAAGAGGAGCAGGGAGAAGAAAGAGAGAAAGCAGTCTCCTTCCCCTGCACTCATCACTTCATTTCCTGTTTCTCCATTGCAGCACAGCACTGCACCACGGAGCTTGCCCCACCCACCATCACCCAGATGCCCTTGCTTCTCCCAAGCATTTCTTTGCCTTCCTGACCTTAAGCTCGTTGCCCGCTGTCGTGTGCAGGGAAACAAGTTTGTGGTACTAAAAAAAAAAAAATTCTATCAATCAGTTCCAACTTTGCAAGATTTTTTTTTCACAAGGTTTGAATTGATTGCACTTTTTTTTTTAGTACCAGAAACTTTTCCTTCCCTGCACATGATGTCGAGAAATGCCACAAAGATATGCGATAGAACTGGAAATCAGGTAGAAATGCTTGGGAAAGCAAGGGCATCTGGGCGCCAGATACTAAAATGGACCCGTCTCTCTACAAAAGCTGCCCAGGCCCACCGGCAACAACCAGCACTTAAATGCGGCAGCATTCTAGCTCTGGCTGGGAAAGGGCAGCCGGCATGGGCGTGCAGGCAACATGCCCTCTCCTGATGCTCTGGCGTTCTGCTGGCACTTTGGCTCTGGGCTACCGCCCTATGTGCAGGCCCTGCCCGAACCCCTCCACCTGCTGTAAAGTAAGACAGTTTTCGCCTGAGTGATGTGATTGAAGGTTTCCGTCGCTCCTTTCTTGGATACTTTCGTAAATAGATTACAGTATGTCCCTAACACAGATAATAGTTTATTCACTAGCCTTGTTTATATATTACAGTATGCTAAAATCATACTAACCAGACATACTTGAATCTGTTCACAGAGTACACAGAAACATTTTACCATTAGCACAGCTAACTGGCATTTTTAGTTAATGGTTTTACCCCACTGGTAGGATTCAGCCGGTTCGCACTGGTTCAGTAGAACCAATACCTAATTTTTTGCTTAGTTCGGCAAACTGGTTGGATGTGGTTGAACTGGTTGGACTGGTTGCACATCTGGTTTTCATTCAACTTCCTTCTAGGTGGGGAAAATAATTGACAAAACTGTGGTGTTTTGGCCTAGTATCAGAGGTGAAATTCAGCTGGTTCACACCGGTTCTATAGAAACGGTTATTAGAAGAAATCTCCTTTTGTTTTTTTCCCACTTTGCAGGGTTAATCCTGTAAAGATTAACTTGACAGGATTAATCCTGTAAATAAGGCAGTTGTTTCTAGCCTAATCTTTATTGCCTTGCTCACAGAAACTGTCTTTCCCCTTATTACATTGTAATTTTGGTGAAGTTTAATCCTGTGGGCACGCCCACAGAACCGGTAGTAAAAAAAATTGAATTTCACCACTGCCTAGTATGATGTGCAAACAGAGACGCAGACTAGGTTCAGACATTGCCCATTGGCCTGTGAATCTAGCTGCTATGGATCATACAACACGATTTATACCTTAGCTTAATCTTATTGCATAAAATTTATTCAATATATGATTATTAAGAGTAAAATCAAGCAACAGTTGTTATAATAACTGAAAGCACTTAAAACCTCTACTCAGCAACCTACTTGATAAGGAAATAACAGCTTCGTTTTGGGAAAATTTAAATGCCACCATCTTGTGTGACTCTGTCTTTTCTGTTCTTTTCTCTTTTCCCTAGCTTGGAATTAATTCAGTAGAATCAGTTTCCTAATACAGACCATTCTTGGACTACATAGGTAGTCCTCAACCTACAACTACAATTAAGCCCAAAATTTATATTGTTAAATGAAAACAGCTGCTTTCTTGTCAACAAACAATTGTTCTTAACAGTTGTTAAGTGAATTATTGCAGTGATTAAATTAGTAACATAATGTTAAGTGAATCTAGCTTCTCCATTGACTTTGTTTCTCAGGTCACAAAAACTGATCACATGAATCCTGGACACTGCATCCATTTTAAATATGACCCAGTTGCCAGGCATGCAAATTTTGATCACATGATCAAGCAGATGCTGCAACAGTCATATGTATGAAAAACAGTCATAACTTTTTAGTGCTCTTGTAACTTTGAATGGTCACTAAATGAACTGTTGTAAATTGAGGACTACTTGTATTTGTGCACAAACTTTGATGAGGGAAGCACTCCAGCGCACTTAAGTTAGAATAACTCATGGACTAACTAGTTCAGGTTTTATTGATTCCAGAAAGCCTTCCCTGTATGACTAATTTGGATTTAATCCTGTAGATTTCCCTTATTACTATATCACCACTTTAATTTTTTAGCAGCAACTATTTTTTTACAATTCAAATGAAAGAACTCGTGTTTCTTTGGAGATCATTGCTGACTGAATTTCCTTTTAAACATTATGCAGTGCAACTTGAAGAAGGTTGCACTTTTGTACATACCTAGGATTAAACCCCATATATACATGTGTACATACAGACACACATACATCTTAAGAAGAAACTGCTAGTTTCAATATGATTTGCATAGAATCTCCCACAAGACTGAATCCTTACTGTGGTAGATTTGTGGTGCTATTCAAGAAATGTGATTATCATCTTTCTACATCATTTAGTTTGGGTTTCTGCAATTTCTGTGTTGCACATGATAGTTTTTATTCCTAATTATTATTTGCTTTTAATCTCCCAAAACTGAACATTCATTTTACTATTAAGGTGCTCAAGTCTCGCTGGAAAAGAACTATACATTTTCTACTAAATTCTACCAAAGCCATTGATCAATAGTACCATTTGTAAAAAATGTCAGCAATTTCCCCCTCCTTTTATTTCCTCCTAAAATCAGAAATAATGCATTGTTTTTCATACCAACAGCATTTTTAGTGGCTACCCTGGTGCATTTGTCCTACTGAAGGAAACAATTTCAGTAGTGGCTTGGGAAAAAGGTAGGTGAGTTGTACATGTGTGTGGTTTAAATTTGGGCCTTGACAGATCCTTTTTGAGCTATTATTTCCTAGCAACAGTTTTCTATTATGGAATTAGAGCAAGAGAGACAATATGAGTGCATGCGTAAAGAAGCACATTTGAGACCAAGCAAAATGGTTTTTCTGGGCGAGCACATGCAGGAAGCACGGTAACGTTTTGGCACAGGAACGAACCACAACTGTTCTGTGAATTAGGTAGTTTCACGTTGTTGGGAATTCATTTTTAACACGCAAGAACATAAAACTACCTGATTTACGTCAGTTTATTCATCTTGAGCTTTTTAAAATGTTTGCAGGTTTTCTGTTCAGTGGGGTAATTCTTACAATGTCTAAATATATATAAAAAAGGGAGCTTGTAATAAGCTGTAAAAATCTTTAGAACTCCTGAAAAGCAGTAGGGAGGGGAACTAGAATTAGTTTATTGTTCCCTGGAAACTGTACAGCAAATCTTGAAGTAATAGAACATTTACTTCTCACCCCGTTCCCCTCCATATTTTCACTAGATGAAGTCACAGCACTTCAATTGAAGTATGTGCAGAAACCCATGACTTTGATTAGGATAACCCAATCTGTGAATTCTCGGGGTGGGGTGGACTTAAAAAAGGAGTCAGCCTAGCGATTTATAACCCACCAGATTAAGCAGCTGAAATGAGAGACACATTGTACATAACTGCACCTTCCCCCAACCCGCTGGTCTCCAGACTTGAGTTGCACTGTAATTCTCAACATCCCATCAGCAGGCTGTGCTGAAATGGGGGTGGGTAACAGTTTCTGGAATTGGATTTCTGCACATCTGAAAAAGATGGGAGACTGTTCTGCACAGTGACAGCAAAACTCAGCAAGCAATTCTTCAGCTAAAGCTTCTTTAAAGAAAGAGGAAGCATCACCTGCCCAGGAGAAAGTCCCTCTAGACCACTGTTTCTCAACCTTGGCAACTTTAAGATGTTTGGACTTCAACTCCCAGAATTCCCTAGCCAGGGGAATTCTGGGAATTGAAGTCCAAACATCTTAAAGTCGCCAAGGTTGAGAAACACTGCTCTAGATTGTGCCTTGAGTCTGTTTATACTGTCAGCTTTTCTACAGCGGGTTGGGGGTGCTGGTCCCTATTCCAGTCCATCGTTTGCTGTCTGTTCCACATTTAAACCAACGGAGTATATTGCTGCAAAACGTGTGCCTATTGCAAAATGAATTAAGTGGGCTGGTTGACATCTGGCACCACGCTTTGTCTCTGCCCTTTCCCAGCCCTGAATAACTTTTCAAATGCTCCTCTCCTCCACATCCTTCCCTTAGGAGCAAAATCTTGTCCTCCGTCTGGAGGCGTGATGCATTCCTAGGCAATCTCGTCGCTAAGACAGGAAGCGCGCTTAGGATCAGCCGCTTGATTGTGGCTTGATCTTTGACAGGCGATCAGAGACCGGAAGTGCTCCTTTAAAACAGTCCCCCTTCCCCGGATGGGAGGTTTTTGTTGGCGCCGTGCGTCCCAGGAGATCCTAGTCCTGCGGTGCAATTCAGGAGGAGCGTTTCCTGCGTGAGCCGCCCCCCCTCCCCTCAAAGATGGCAATCGGTGCGCTAGTTCTTTTCCGTCCGGATTGTTTTGAGCTCGCATTTAATTAGGGACGGGTTGCGAAAAATTCGCTTGTGGTTGAAAAACAACAATAACACCCTGTTCACCTCTTCGAGATATTTGGACTCAGCCCTTCCAACCTCTTCCCCACCCCCAATGGTTTCAGTGGATTTCAGTTCTAAGTAATTTTATGGATTACTCTCTTCTTTACATCCCTTTCTCCCAATTCTACCGACAGTGCTAAGCCACTGAATATTTCAAACAGACTTACTCGCGGCTTAGTCTTTGTTCAGGGTTTTTCAGCATTAAAAAGTGAATTCGATAAGATTGAAGTATATAAATTCAGCTGTTTTTAAGGAACTCGGTTTTTCTATTCCTCCGTCCTGAAGGCACACAACCTTTTGTAAATTTGCCAATAAAACATCGACCAGGAAAAAAGATGGATGACAAAACCCGCTATTCTTTAACTAGACTGAGATCTGTGGAGGAGAGATTCCCCAATGGGGCTTTATTAGCTTTATTTTAATCTTTTGTCAACTGGAATAGACATGAACTTTCTCAAAGCTGGAGGTGAGGCATAGGAAGAGATCAAAAATTCCAGCTTTATTAGTTCCTTTTGAAATATGAATAAGCTTAAAAGTTTTTTAAAAACATTTACCTGAAGGCAGTAACAGCATAAACTTTTTCCATCTTTATTTCATGAAAACATTTCATTTACAACTGACAGGAAAAGGTAATCAGATCAGTGTAAATCCAGGATTTGAGGTTGGTGCCAAAATTTGCCTTAGGAAATTTCACATTAGTCTTGTTTCCTTGGTGAAAACACATTTGTAATTCTGCATTCTATACAACTTTGGGAAATTTAATCTGTTACACATCTGTTTTCAGCAGCTAGAAATATGTGTTGGCCTGTAGAACTACAAATGTATTGTAGTTTGCATTCAAATCCATTTCTTTCAAACTGAGTACAATAAGCACATGAGCAAAACCCTTACCTATTCCAACATCTATGATTTCTGAATTCAACTGTCTGTCTTGTCTGTTTGTCAATCCATCCATCAACAGGTAATTTGCCTTGTCATCTGGGTGATTGTTATTCTCCATTTAAAGCTGCATTCTGAAGAAAAGATTTGTGTTCTTCTTTCCCCAACTATTTGCAATTTCACATTATGGGTTGAATTTTTTTTTATTGTAAGCCCACCGAATGAACTTCCAGGCTGGTCAGTCATTTAGTTGAATACCTAAAATCTTGATAGATAAAATTAGATTTTTAGTTTTAGGGAATTTCTGCCTGCCTCCAACTCTCTTAGATGGCTGGCTTTATTTATTAATTATTTGTAATTACTCTTGTTCATTCTGTTGAGGAAAGCCCAAAACTACAGCTCAAAGTTCTGCATTTATACTCAGATAGCAGGGAAGAAGTCTACAACAATGTTTCTTGTGGAATTGTTGGCTTGTTCTTTGTCTACTGCAGTCAATTTTTCCCTTCTGGAATTAAGAACATTCAGGTTTAACCCAAATAATAATGCGTTTCGATATGATTTAAGAAAAATAGTATTCTTCTCTAAACTAGTTGAATTTTGGATGATAAACAGTTGGAATATTAACATCTTTAATAATAGGAACTGAGTGTTTTGGAATTATGTTTTATGATAAAAATGTAAATTTTTAGGAAATGTTAAATAAAAATAAATTGCTGAAAGAAAAAAAATAGAGCAGACATTTTCATCTGTGTAAAATAATATGAACTCATTTTTCATAATAAAAAGTTCTAGATCCAGTGTATACTATACCATAATTCTACGTGTTTGTTTGATTTTTTTTTTTTACTTAGCATCTTCCAATGAGACCAATATGACATTTAACAAACCTTGGCTTATTCTTGCCAAAACCAAAACAAATAACACTATTTGCGCTTCTGTCCCATTACGTGGCACCTGGTTTGTATGGAGTTTGAGATTCTAGCAACCGTAAGATCCCAAGAGTCTAGTCTGAGGTGAACCAAATTTGGGGGCTTCTGTGTCCAAATCTTGTACTGTTTCTAAGAAATTCAGCAGGGTTTGCACACCACAACTTCTGTTCAATTTATGCCCTCTCTACCAGTAATTTTTTTTTCTAACAAGAATGCCAATTCATATTGTTCTAAGCATTCCAGTTATCCTAATGCATACCTGAACTCAGGACTTTATCTGACCATTAGATCATGCAAGAATAAAGTTTGCTTTTAAAAAGAAATAACTGTAAAAATATATAAAGAAAGATGGTTGTCACTAAACATTAATCTAGAATGGGAATTTTGACTGCATCTTTGTTCTTATTATATTTTTCAATAGCTTTCAATATAGTCTTAGATATTTATAATTCCATTACAGGGGTAGGGAGGAAAGCTTCACTTTCTGGTACTCTAAAAGGTAAAGAAGCCACTATGTTCCTTTTCTGTAGTCCACAAACACACATACAAGTTCTTGAATGTTAAAACACATGAAAGTTGTGATGATCCTATAATTGCTTACCTGGGAGGGTGAATTTTTCAATTTGATCTACTTCTGAGTAAGTATGCATAGAAATAAATTTTTATTTAAGAGGAAAAAGACTGGTTTATGGCCTCCTAACCTGTTA
Organism: Myanophis thanlyinensis; assembly: GCA_017656035.1. NCBI lineage: Eukaryota > Metazoa > Chordata > Lepidosauria > Squamata > Homalopsidae > Myanophis > Myanophis thanlyinensis. Next base: position 13,889 of record JAEANM010002274.1, on the reverse strand, counting down.
TTTGTCATTTTCCAAGAATGGATACATTTATGCCCAACAAAAAGAAAAGGATGGGTGCCAGAATCACACTAGTATTTTGGCAGTATTTTCAATTTTAGAGGAAGAGAACAGTGGATACAGGAAGGGAAATGCCGCAGCAAGGAAAAGAACATCACATTTGTAGAGAAAGTTGTTCATATAATGACTTGCCCTTTATCAAACTGGAACTTGATTGTATAACCCAGAATTGAACTTGTTGAACTTGTTCTCAAATAACCTTGTTCAGATATAATAAAGGAAAACTATGATCCCTAGTTATGAAAATAAGTTACAAGGAAAAATGCATTGGAAGATTTATTTAAAACTTGTTAAGGATTCCTAGGATAGAAGTATAGTTACCCCAAAGCAAATAGCATGGAAATCAGTGGGATTTATTTCCAAAACTACATGCTTCATATTGGGGCTGTAAATCTATGAATGTATATTGGCCGCAATTAACAACTCACTCCGGAACAGTCCAATTAGCAAGAGTAGGGCTTGGAGTAAATAGCTTGTGGATTGCAGAGCTGGCATTTGAATAACAACAGCAAGCCCTCACATTTCCTGTTTGCACAGATTAATTCTAATAAATTAATGCATCTACATCTGACACAACTCGACCCACAACCCAGTCAAATCAGAGCAGTTTATTTTAAGCAATTTGGAGTAACGCCCAAATGCCTTTATACCATGATCCTGCTTGTAACAGACCTGCTTCCTATGGCCTGCATCCTTATATAGCCTTAGACAATAAGCCCTTTAGTTACAACTGGAGCTAAAACATTCTTTCAAACTAAAGAATAGAAGAGTACACCTATACTCATGTCTTATAAAACTATGTTCAGTCAAATAATTAGTTGATACTACTAGGGCAAGGCCATACTAAACAGTAACTTTCTTAAGCCTGTTGCTTTCCATTCAAGAAAAGATTTAAGTCTTTCTGAACATCTCCAAGTAAGAAAATAGGATCAGTCTTACCTGAAGCTGAGTTCATTTCATAAAAGCCTACAATGCAGTCTCTGCAAAATGAAAAGTTCACGCATTTTTGCTGGGGCCTAAAGTTTATTTCTTCTTCTCCTTCCCGTGCCCTCTTTCCTTCACACATGCGACATAAAAAATAGTTTGATAAATCCAGTCATGGAATTCACCATTTTTCTTTTTACTCCCCTAGCTCCTGAATTCACAGATCCTTACTTTTAAAATCTGAATTTCCATTTCATTCCATAATAAATGGTCCTTATGTCTCCAAATATGGCATAGTGTGAATAGAGGACTCAGTCTGCTCCTTTGCCTCTTCTCATCTTCTCTTCCGTGACACAGGGTACTGGAGCAATACTTCAGATATCAGTATATTACCTGCCTCTCCATGCAAGCACCCTTTGGTGAGGACATGCTAATGTGGCCAATCACTGCATGTCCAGATTTGTTACCCCAGTGTGTAGTCTAAGAAAGTTTTAAATACAATAAAGTCTGGAAGTGAGACCTCTATATGCAAGAAAGTTTTTGTAATCTGTTCTTATTCTTTTCTGCTTCCACCAATTAAGGCTACTGATCTGATAGCATAATCTCAGACACAGAGCAAGAAATCTCAAAACTCTCTTTCTTTAGTGGGATTTATTCCCAAATAAATACATGAAGAATTGTGCAGTAAGTGTCTTTTCCTGGGTTCTTAATGGATATGTATCTGTGTTGATTTGCAGAATGGCTATATACACAAATTTATTCATAAATAGCAGATAAACACAGAATTCTGGGTTAAGATATTTTGCAGAGACTTAAAGGGGGAAACTTCTGTACCCATTATCCAAATGAATCAGAATAACAACAAAGAAGTACAAAAAGTATATTGCATCTCAAAACTCATTTGGAAGAAAGTCTCATCGCAAATTTCAGAGGTTACCCCTTGAAATCTGTGGAGTTGATTATATTGCTTTCTGCCTTATAGTAGTAATAGATTAATCAGGACCCACCTGAACTTTTTATTGGAATCAATTATAGTTGCAAATACACTTACAGTGTGCTTGTGTGAAGTAGAAATTTATGGCTTCTACATAGTTAATCATTAAATTAGATCAGAGATTACAATCAATATTAGTTTAGGGAATATAGCTACTTCCTTTTTGAAACTATATCCATTATTCTCCTAGTATTCTTCCTCATTCCATGCGCAATAAAAGTAATTCTATCTGACTAAATGAAAGTCCCATTCACCCAACTTTTCTGCAGTTATTATTCACAGCTAAACCAATGTAATTAGTGTTCCTTAATAAATGGGATTAGTCCTCAACCTTCATGGTTTTGTGGGTTAAAGTTATTTAACTGTTGAAGGACTTGGTTTATAAATTTATGTTTCAAACCAGGGGTTTTGTGCTCTTTGTTTTTCAAAGTAGAGTTTTTGTCCTCATTTCTAACTGACCTTGTCTAGATTTGGAAGTTAAGCAGGGTCAAGCCTGGTTGGTACTTGGATGGGAGATTTCTGGAGAATACCAGAGTCATGGGCTCAAAGTAAGGTGTAGGGCAGCCTTGAAAGAAGACAGTGGCAATCCACTTCTGAAAGACAAAACTCTGGATTATCCATGAAGTCACCAGGAGTCAAGCTGGGCTCAAAGGCAACTTGGAAGCAGTAGTTTCAATGAAGGGGAGCCAATCTTATAAAACCAAGTGTCAACATCTGCTTCTACTTCTTCCTTTCTCCCCAAATTTTCTTAAACAAACTTTCTATCTTCTCCTGTGTCCAGATCTCAGGAAAAGATATCAAAGGGCTTTATTAACTGATAAAGATATAAACCTGGCTTGGAATTTTCCTTTCTAATTTGAGTCCACCAGCTTCAACTTCTGGGATCTTTTGTTGCATCTACTCATCTGTTTCCTCTCTCTAGAAAAGCACTTTCCCCTTGGCTCTTTTCTCCTCTCTACACTTGCTTTTCTTCTTCAAGAAACTTCTCAAACATTCAGAATCCTGGGTAGTATGAGAAATAGAGAAAGATCGATTCCAACCATCTTTAAAAAAAATCCTTCCAAAGACATATTTTAGAGGTTTCAGCCATCCCAAGCTACCCTCTTTCCCTAAAACTCACTGAATTGAAGTCTCATTCACAACCTAAAGGAGGCCAGTACAAAGATTTGTTTCTGAACTATTACCCCCCCTTTTTTTTTTTTTTAGTATGGGGCGGGGCGGGTGTGTTGAATTGTTTTTGGGAGTTCTGTTTCCCGATTTTTTTTATTTTTTTTATTTTAAGCAAATCATGTTGTACCTAGGGGTAATTTAATCTGTGAAGGAACAACTGCAAACGTCAAGAACTGACTTGATCCTAAGAGGAGATTTAGAATTAGAAAACCTCGAACTAGCAGACCGTCGGCTTCGGTGTAAAATCTCCCGGATCGATCGCCTTAAAGATTCAAGACGGACTGCCTGGAAATTCGTCCTCTCCATTAATCCGAGCGTGTCAAAGTCGGAGTAAGCGAAGGGATGCGAACCCTTTAGGAGTTGCGCGAATAGTTTTAAATCTTAAGGTTTTTTTTCTGGGGAAGAAATCTCTGCTGAGGCGCGAGTGTGTCATAGTCGATAGCCCCGAAAGTTCTCCATCTGCAGTCTGCAGTCCTTCATCCCTTTAATCCAATGTAGCCTTTATTTGGCTACTTCGGATTGCAACTGAAGCACAAATGCACTTCCTTGAAAGTTAGATCCATTATAAGAGAATTCTTTTGCAATCATATGGATCAAGAAGAGGGGGTTGTATTTCAATGAAAGTCACGTGTGTAGAACTTCCCTCTCCGGTTTTACAGAACCTCCTTTTTCTCTTAATAATTTAAATTTACCTATATATAGTGTAGTCCTGCACTGCCACTAAATTCACTGGATTCACTCCCAAGGTATGTAGACAGATGGTCTACATTTTGAATGGCGCTCATTGAAAAGCCTGAAAGAGCAATTATTATTGGAATCTCCAGGACTTCCAATTAGTATTGCAATATTTGATACAGTTTAATCAGATATATAGCACCTCTACAGAGATCCTAGTTGTAGTTCTTAGTTGTATGATATGAAAAACATGGAAAGGGCAAAATGTTCCTTGGGAAAAGGGATAATTTTTTTTTCCACGTGGTTTTTACTAACAATAAAAAATTGGGGGGAGGGATTGCTAGTGATGTTTGTGATATTTTAAAAGAAGTAATCACCACTTACCATTTGTCAAGTATGAAAGAAACGTTAAAAAGGTATTGTAATTCCAAGTTTGCATGGTGAAATATCATTTCTATGGAAAATTGGTCAGACAGGAGAGGTATTGTCTCAAATGGTAATGCAACAAACATAAATGAAGAAAGAAAGGCTGGAGGAGAAAGAATGATTTGAAAGTTTAGCTCTAAATTTAATTAAGCTACTGGATATTTTCAGGAAAGTAATTCTCAATATATGTAACACATTAAACAGAAGTCTAGAGATTCTAAAATATGCAACTTGATAGTTTCAATTTTCTGAAATAAACATTGCTTGAACTTCTCTTCCCCAAAATAGTAAAGGTATTTTTGAACAGCCAACTGTTGTCTACTTTGGGATAGATATTGTTCTTCGTTTAAAATTGAATGAGTCTTAATTTTTTGGCTGTAAATGTCCCATCACTTTCTAAATAGGTCACAGATTTTGAAAGGCAGTTTAAAAAAAAAAAACCCAGAATGTCTCCTTTGCCTTAACAAGCAGAAATAAATTTACACTCTCAAGCAAATTTCAAACTTAGTCAAGAGATATTTATTTATATGTGTTGAGCCTTTTTGGCTTAAAGTTCTCTAGATTGGATAGTATCTGGAAATCTTGTTTAGTAATTACTCTTGTCTGTAATCTTGCTATCCCTGCTGTGTTTAGTAGATGGCCTTGGAAAAATGTTTGAGATGAGGGAAGTCTGTTTAACACACCAGGGCTTTGGGAAACAGTGTTCTCCAGAAAGGAAAACTGTTTTCCAGACATTAGTCTGTATGATATTTTCAAAATGAAAAATGAAAAGCATCTCAATTTTGTAAAAAAATGATCCTTATATACTAAACAAACTAAAGTTGATCTCTCTATTTGAAACAGAATATCCAAAGAGTCTGTCTTGATAATGTGGATGGATGAGCAGTAGAGCTTGCTTTATTTTTTTTTAATGAAAGAAGAAATTAAAATGAATATATCCCTGGATAAAACCCCCAGCACATGGGAAGGCAAATGGCTTTTGCAGGTCTTCTTGTGTGGTTTCTCCAATAGAGAAAATTGTGGGTTTTGTTTCAGGGAAACTTTTCTGATGACATTTGAGTATAAATTTATATACTCTACAAAATTATGTACTCAGCTGCTGGCATGCCTCATCGTTATTTATAGGAGGTGCCTAAGGATTTCTCAAGAATATATTTATTATAGGTAAAATGTGAACAAATTATCTTGCAGAAAAAACACTGAACATGTTTCCTTTCAATTAATTTTCAGTAAATTTTGTAACTTTTTTATTTCCTTTAAAAAAAAAAACTCTTTAACCACTTCCAAAAATGCTTGCTAATCCATTACTGATCTAAATTCTGGCCAATGAGAAAGCCTGTATTTCTATAATACCTTCAAATAATCCATATATACTTTTGAATGCCCAAAGTGTGAGAGGATAATTCCAAAACTGATTTTGTAAAAATAAAAAATGTCATGCAACTGTATTTATTTTATGCTTTTGTATTTTAATTGTTGTGAGATGTCTTTTTCACATAAAAATTCTTATTTATTTTCTAGTCTGATTATTATTAAACATTATTTAATAATATTTATTATTAAATATTATCATTAAAATAAATCAAGGAGATCTATACGTTGTCAGATGATCTCCCCAGAGCATGTTTACAAAACTGAGTAGCGGCCACATTTTAAATAAGAAATTATTTAAAGGAACACATTTTGAGTTTTTTTTCTTCCCCTTTGGCTTAAAGTTTGTCTTAGAAGCAGCAAGAAGAACAACAATAGACAGTGATGGTTTCTTGAGTCTAGGAGAAACTTAAAGAAACAACTTTATTAGCCTATATCAAGTTGAATTGAATTATTCTGCATATTAACTCTGAAACAGAATTCTATCTCAAACGCCAACTTACCATTTTCATATACCAGCTATCAGATTTCATTTTGAAGGGTTCTATCCATCCATATTTAATCAGTCTTCAGATTTCAGCCCTTAAATAGCCCGCTGAACTCAATGAGAAGTGCCCAGGTTTTTATTATTACTAAATCCATTGATTGCAGGAAGAGAAGGAAGACCCAGATGAATTTGACTATTTAAACTATTAGGTCAAAATAATTTGCATTTGACTGGACACGATTACAGTTGCAGTCCTCTAAAGATTTACTTGAAAATAATCTCAATTAAGATGCTTAGTGCAAAATATATGTGCCTGAGGTTCAAATATAGTGTCTTCGCTCTACTAGCTATCCACCTTTGCCTTCTTTTGAGCCACAAATGAAGAGCGTAAGTTGAATAAGAATGAGGTGCAGGCTGGTTTTCCATGTGTTATTACATACATATTACTCCAAGAAGAAATCAATTTGAATGTATCACTTTTCCACTAGTTCAGATGACCTCTAATTATTATCTCATCCTCCCCCATTTCTTTCTTTCCCAATACCTTTATTCTCAAATGAGGTCCCAGGATTTCTAAGGATCTTCTACACTGATTATTCTCAGAACTGTAGTGCCACGGCCCTCTATATTTCTTTTAATTAATATATTTTAATTTCTTCCAGAAAGAAAGGTTATTTTGGTTCTTCCTTTGAATGCCTCACTCTATCTGTGTAAACATCTATCTTCAAATTTTCTGGCCATTGATACATTTATCAAGCCAGTTCAGATCTACTTTACTATCTACCAACCCAACTATGGTCTTCGCAAGCCCACACTTACACACATCATCCTGGTCCATATCTTCACTATAGCCACTTTCACTCTGTAAGAAGAAAACATATTTGACCGAAAGGATGCGTCAGTCATATAGTCTGTCATAGTTGTTATTGTATTTAGTCTTTTCGTTGCCAGAAGGACCTCTTCTAGAAGGTCTAATGGAGTTCTCCAAAGCCCCAGCGAGACCAATTACTCGGTCAAAGCCAGTGGTTAGAAAAGGGAGCTTTTCCTTCCAAAGTCACAGAATTTCTCTTTTTTTCCCTTTTTCTGCATTCATATTGAATATCTATTTGCACCATTTTTAAAGCTGTTTGCTAAAAGCCTAAATATCTTTTCTTGTCACTTTTATTTTTAGAAGAGTTGAATCTTGTTGGGGGGAGGGGGAGATATAGAACACCCCCACCCCTAACACTTCCTGCTCCATTAGAAAGAAAACGGGATCTACCAGGTTACGGAAGAGGAATTTACGATCTAGGCATTGTTGCCGATCCTTGACGGAGACCAACAGCTAGCTTGGCAAGGCAGTTAAGCCGGGGCGCGTTAGTATAATAAATCAATGCTGATATAACGGAAAATATTTACTTAGAAGTAAATGACATTAAACAATAATGAAAAGAGAACATAAACTTGCAATTATATGTTTTAGGATCTGTGCTGTCAATCTATGGTCCACAGCCGCTGACCTGAACGGGAGAATTCTTCGGAAGCAAATGCATTGAGCGAGGTTTAGTAATGGAAATCCATAAGGATCTGGATTGTTTTGGGTTCATTCTGCAGCGCTAAGAAGATTGAACAGCAGGAGGGCAAAAAGATAATTCTGTGAGGTTCAAGACATCTTTCCTAGGTTCTCTACCCCCCCTCCACACACACACACACACACACCCAATACCCTCCCTTTCCACAGGCAGTAAATTCAAGGCTATAAAAATCAAAGAAAGCTAATGTAAGTTTTATTCAACTATTTAACCGTCTCAGGTCTAACGCCTTCTGTGAGGAAAGAAAAAGAAGCGGTACCGAATTGGACATTTTACAAGGGTAGTAAAATTAAAGTGCGTGTATATGGCGGGGATGGGGGGGCGGAGAGAGGGGAGGTGAGATTCAGCAGTGCAAATCCGCCTCTTCTCTACCACAGCCCCTCCATTGCTTTCCAAACAAACGGGGCTATTGGAGTCCGGAACCGGCATTTTTTTTTCCTCTGTAGTTCACACTCTGCCTGTTCAAAATCTTGTCTATCAAAGCAACATATAACTCACAGTGATTCTGCATGTAGATACACATGCTATATGGGAATGATAGCTACGTGAGTGTGAATATATGTATCCGTGTGTAGACCTTTCTTATATTTGTATGCTTACCATATAAGCTACTGTTTTACTACAAGCTATAGATTTCATTCAGGCATCATCAGGTCACGCGCCTGTACATCCACACCGGCATACATAATGCACACGGGCGACAATGTTTAATATATAATCGTGGAGGGATTATATATACAAATCCTTGGCAGTTAATTTTGAACTGAGGGGGGGGGGGCACAGGGAAAATCTTCCGGTATTATATAGCAGGTTACTCGCCATCTACAACCTAGCTTTCAACGACAATAATGGTAGTGATAACAACCACCACCATGTGGAAAGCATCTCTCGCGTACGTGCATCCATATTCCTTGGATTTGTAACCCGATTCACCCCCCGCCCTCTTCTGGAAAACTTTATAGAGAAAAGAAAGCACAATTCATATTGCATTTTCCCGACTGAGATAAGTAGCCTTGACATATCGAAGGCGAGCGAAGGAGTCCAGAATGGCCGCTTATACATTTGGTAGTGGGGGGCGGGGGCTTAGGGGGAAGGAGAAATCCCCAGAAGAGCCTTAAGGAAGGCAAAGAGAGGACAAAACTCAGCATTTCTCTTTTATGTTTCGGGGGAGGGAATCGATCCCCCTCCCACACCGACATCGCTGCAGCATCCAACCACCCCCAGCCCAAAGCCCCCCCTCCCATCTCCGTTTGCACTGTACGTTTCGCTTTCTCAACCCCCGACGTTTTGCAACATCGCCTCGACAGAACGCAATCCATCCTTGATATGGAATGCAGAGGGCGGTTGACAGCCCGGGCGCGCACGCACACACCCGCACACATACGCACACACACACACACCCCCTCCCGCCCGCCCGCCCGCCCCGCTCCGCCAGGATTGATTTACGCCTGCCCTGACGCTTTATCAGCCTCACGAAAAAAGTTTGACCAATCATTTTGCTGGAAGCTCCCAACCCGGCAGTCCCGACTGTACTTTTTCTTGGCTGGGAAGTTGATGCTGGAGGAGGAAAGGGGGTTAAGCGAGAGTGTCGCCTGGTTTGGTGTTTTGGTTTTTTTTTCTCCCCCCCCCCCAACCAGCTCCCCCCTCCCCGCCCCATATACTCTAATATCTGTACAGCAGCTTAACTAGAGATCTACTCCTTATTTTTTTATTGCTTATTCGCTCGCTCGCTGGTTTGCTTTCCCCTTCATTGAACTGTGGTGCTCGTAGGATGTCCAAGAATGTCAATTTCTGGAACTCTTAGCAATTACTATGTCGACTCCATAATAAGCCATGACAACGAAGACTCTCCCGCCGCTAAATTCTCTTCCGGGCAGTACTCAAACTCCAGGCAAACTACCCACACTGAACACCTCGAGTTCCCCTCCTGTAGTTTCCAGCCCAAATCCTCCGTTTTCAGCGCTTCATGGACGCCTCTGCCGCCACACACTGCTGCTACCCTTCCTTCGGTCTACCATCCCTACCTCCAGCATCAAAACATCCCTACCTCAGAGAGCAGGTATCTACGAAGCTGGCTGGACCCAGTGCCCAGAACAGAAAACATAGCAGCCGGACAGGGACCAGTTAAAACAGAACCGCTGCTGGGACACCCCGGGGAGATCCGTAAACAGGGGACTCAGGAATACCACTTAGACCCTTCTGCTGGAAGGGAAGGGGTCGCTTCCAGTCAAAGGCCCAGCTTCGAGGACAATAAAGTTTGTGAAGGAAGCGAAGACAAAAGCAGGCCAGATCAAAGTAAGTTATAAAAAGTGAGGAAGTAAACATCATAAAAACCTAAGAGGGGGTGTCATAAAAGGCACAATGGGCAGGGGAAGCTTTAAAAAAAAAAAGATTTTAAAAGAGAAATTTCCCCCTTCCCCCACTGGTGTTAATCTAGGGCTGGGGTTTCTGGAGTGGGTGGTTTGCTCGGCTTGGTGTATTGTTGGAAGTGATATAAGTATGGAAATTGGACAGTGAGGGTTGGAAGGAGCGCGATTCGACTTTATTTGCAGCCGGTGGCTTGAGGAAGGGACAGCTGCTTCGCGGGCTCCGGTTGTATGTATAAAAATTGGCGACGGGGGAGGCAATAGATTGGGAGAGTATTGAATGAACCTCGGTGTGTGTGTGTGTGTGTCCGTCCGTCCGTGTGCATGTTTGGAGAAAGATTAAAGGGGGAATAGACGGGAAGGATGAAAACAGTGTGGAAAGAGGGGTCCCTTTGAGAACTAAGAAGGGAGATTCAATTCTCCCAGTGTCCTTATCTACCTTGGAGGACCTCGATCCTTGGTAGCGTGCGCTGTCTTCTTCCTTGTTTATTATTGTTTGGATATGAAATGTACATTCCGCGTGGGTATGAACAGTTCAGAGTCCCGCCCAAAAACAGAATAAATAAATAAAATAAGCAAACTTTATTAGGGTATTTTTTTTCTTTGTATTAAATTTACTAAGATAAAATGTAGAACAGAATTATTAAGCTTAATCATGTGTGCTTCTTTCTGCAATTTAATCACTATTGTCTCTCCCCCCCAAACACAGACACCTTGGAAGAAAAATATTGTGAATTTTTTTTACTTAGAATCCTCTTTTTTTTTTCTTTTTTACTTATAATGCAAGGCGCCTGTCTGCTTGCCCTTTGCTCAATGCCGGGGATGTTTCCAATGAAAGAATTGTGATATATGCAAATTTCCTGCCAGTTTCAAATCAGGATGCAGGTTATTTCATTCACAAGATGACTTCCCAAGAAGATTATTTTTTTTCCGTTTCATTTTTGAAGGAAAGGGGGCGCCAATGATGGTGATAATGATGGTGGCGGTGATTTTTTATTCGAATTTTTTCTCAAAATTAAAACAGGTGCATTTTGCCAGTGTCTTGGTCTTGATAGTATTTCATGAACAACTCCTGCCCTTGGGAGTGGAAGGAGCAGGAAAGAAAAAATTGTGTTGCAGAATGGCAGAAATCCTGATCAGAAGGAAGGAAGGAACATTTGAAAAGAATGGGAAGATTGAAGAGAAAAGCTTGACTGGCCCCTATTCTCACCCTCTTCACCTTTTCACCAGCCCCAGGAATGGAGAGAAAGAGACAGAGAAAAGCTTGCTGAGAAAAGCTTAGTTCCTAGAGATCCAGACTGCCCACCCGGTATCAAATTCTGTGGGGTGAAAGTGTAGAGAAGGCAAAAATTGGGAAAAAACAAAAGGAAATTGCCCCAGACCTAAAGAAATTAGGTTTTCACCTCTGTACAATTCAGCTTATTCCTAAACTTCTTTATTGACAGAAAATAAATCTTTATTGAGTCTAATACACACCCTGTATTTGTATGTGCATGTATGTTTTTGTGTCTGTATTTATGAATGTGCATTTTGGGGTTAAGAATAGCCTGCTAACTAACCCTCAGTTCCCCTCCCCCCCCCTTTCACCACACATCCCCCCCATCTCTTCTTCCTTCCTTCTCTTGTTTTGTTTTGTTGTCTTTTGTTTCCTGAAAAATAAACTTGTTTTCCTGTGCCAGATCTCATGTTTCCATGAAATGCCAAGAAATCACATGCACATCCATATCCCTAAAAAGGGGACTGTTGTGGAGACTGCCATTAAAGATAGGTAGCAGTATTAATTATTAACAGCAATGCCTCTCTTTAATATTTAATTTTTTGATTATTAGAATCAGCCGCTTCTGTAAAGGAAGTTGCTAAGAATAGGAAGACAGTGGAAACTAAGCTCTGTGTGTGAGAGAGAGGGGGGGGGGATGGATTTCATTTTATCCATGGAGAAATGGCGTCTGTCTGTACCCCCTTTTGCCATTCAACAAGAATTCAGACTTGAAGGCTGCTTTTAATTTAGCAGGAGGCCAGGAGCTGGATTTTCTGCTGCAGTCCTTTCCTTGGTAGCAGAATTCCCTCTGTGTGAAAGAACCCAGTTACTAATGGATTAGGCTAGCTTGTCTTTATATGAACAGCACAACACAGGCAGACACACTCACATCCAGCTGCCTTTTTTTTTGTTTTGTTTTGTTTTGTCTTTGGTGAAGATTTGGACACACCAGACCTACTATAGTCCTGTTAACTCACCTCCAGCATTTTATTGATTTGGCTTCTAGCCACACTTTTTCTCCTTCTCTGCCACTCATAAAAGATCTTATAAATTCTCCAATTCAGGACTGTTACTTCTGAAACTCTACTTGGACTAAAATATTATCCACAAGCAAAAGGCACTATATGCCACTGCTGGGGAGATTGTTGTGGCTTTCAAGAGAGGATACCTTCCCGTTTGATCCCCTACTTTGCTGGATAAGGAGGTTCATGATGAAAACAGAAGTGTTCTAGACAACAGAAGGGAAATTTGTTTGTCCCTTCTTGCACAAAAAAAAAAAAAAAAAAAAGGAAGGAAGGAAGGAAGGAAGGAGTTTTTATTTTATGTCAATACTGATAGAAAATATGCCTTTCACACTAATATTTAAAAGATGTATGTGGATTGTTTACTTATCTAAATACCATATAAATAGATTAATTTAAAACATTTGAATGAAGAGCCATTTTCTTTCTTTCCTTCCTGCCTGCCTTTTATATGTAAATAAATATACTGTTCCATCCCTTAAATAAATTGCTCACTTTGATTTTCCTTTCCCTACTTTCTTTTCTAAAGTCTTATTTGCTATTTGCATGCCAAACATGGATGTTTTGATATGCAGCAGATATATTTTGTACATCTATTTTCATTATTACAGGTAAGACTTTGTAGGTCTCCACTGCACATGGGTTTGCCTTCAAATAATTCCAAAGTTGGTCCAAAGAGATTTTGAGAAGGATTTGGTGTCAATTTCTAAGTGACCCTGTTTTTTGGGTTTGTTTGTTTTTCCCCAGGTAACCCAGCAGCCAACTGGTTGCATGCTCGTTCCTCCAGGAAGAAAAGATGCCCCTATACAAAGTACCAGACCCTGGAACTGGAGAAAGAATTTCTGTTCAACATG
>JAEANM010002273.1:0-24978 GCA_017656035.1 Myanophis thanlyinensis | reverse complement strand
TCAAAATGTATATATATATATTGAATACGTAGCAGAAAGAGGAAGATTGAGAGTTTACAAGGTTGATACTATATGGAATAAAACTGTGAATATAGATGTCCTGCTTTGGATACCACAAAACCTCCTCCCACAAGGTAACAAGGAAAACAGGTCGTGAAGAGTTAGAGTTCTCTGAACAGCAGCTCTTAACAACAGCTGGGCCTGAAGAAGAGGATTGATAAATTGACTTCAGCCTAACACCATTACTGCCATTCAAAAAGGCTGCATTATGGCTGCCACACCCCAGGGCATGTGAACCTGGATGAATGGTGAAATCGTGCTGCGGCCCAGTGCTCCCCTGGCTTTGCCACATGCCACTTACATTCAGGTATTCTTCTGTTAACAGGCCCTGCAATCTAGCTAAGTCTGCTCTGGATCACATGAGGCCTTCATTCTTGAAGTAGCTTTAGAGAATGCTCTTCTGTGGCATGCACAACCTCCAAAGATCAGGTTTCACAGTCACCCAACTGGCTTCATACTAGAACACACAGTTTCTGGATTTCTAGCCTGGCCTCTTAAACCACTCTGCCAAACTAACTCTCATTAGTTCTATTAAAAACATAAACCAATGAAAGAAATGGCCAGGAAACAGTCATAATAATATAAAAACATCAAGCGTAAGCATTGGCGGTATTCCACTTCTACGGTCACTATGCCTTCAAATATGTAAATCAATTATGATGTGGAATTGAATGCTATGAACAAATGACATGCATGTCCAAAAAATTGATGTACCTTTTTGAGAAATAAAAAGTGACAGGATGGGGTGAACTCTCCTATTTTAGTTTGAATTCCATATTATGCGTTCTAGAATATAATGAAAAGCTAATAAAATTCCCTTTCTGATTTTTCTTGGTTTATTCCCCTTCTATTAACAATTGTTGCTCTATAAAGGCTATAAACAACAATGAAAAGTGTTCCTTGGTAAACTTTAAAACATATGTGTCATGACATACCTTCGATCAACCCTCCAGGAACAGATGGAATAGAGGATACAACATATCACTTATTTACAAGCAGCTGTGGCTATTCTTCACGTAAATAAAACAACACACAGCATGAAAGGGATGGACTGACACATTGCTGTGTCTGAATCTTATCTGTGCTTATAGAAAGTAGCTGTCTTAAGGTGAAGATGACTGATTGGTTCCAGAACCTGGTTGTGAGGAGCATTCTGCTGTTGTCTTAACTTACGATACATCTAACCAAGGCCACTTCTGCTTTTGCGACACAGAACAGTCAACTGCCTGATCTAAGTCCTGATTTTGCCTGCTTCCCTATCATCGTCATTGTTGTCATTATCATCATCAATTGATGGGAAAATGCCATAAAATGCAAAAGTAGTTCAATCTGTTTCTATCAAACTCTAGGTAGAGCTGTATGACAGGTTATATATATTTATTAGAGCAGCGGCCCCCAACTTTTGCAGTGTGGCGGCCCAGCTTGGTGGGGAGGGGGAATTGGGCCACATGCTCACGCAGCTTGACTTGTGTGACTAGCAGCCTGGTGTGCACAAGGGTGAGTGCCCACTGGCCCATCACTCATGCAGCCCAGTTCCAAATAGCCCATAGCTTTATAGTGGGCCGTGGCCCACTACCAATTCCACATCTCAGTTAAGAACTCTTGAGTGACTACCAATAAAGGATAATATTTGTAGCTCAGGGTTGAAATAAGAGGTCCTTGGTGCTCTTTGAGCTTGCTTGTTTTCATGCAGATATTTCATTTCCCAATCTAGGTAGCATCATCAGTGCTAGTGATTATAATAGACTAGACTAGCACTGATGATGTTACCTAGTTTGTGTAATGAAAACATCTGCAAGAAAACAAGCAAGCTCAGAGACCACCAAGGACCCTTCATGAGTGACTGTCCTCAAGACCAGGGGTTTTTTTTTTCTCCCAATTGTGTCTTTCAAGATATCTTAGGATATGTTCTGTTTTATCTTGCTTTGCTTTAGCTGTTCCTATTCCAATCCTAAGAGAATCAATATAGGTTTAACTATCTGTCCTATATTAGATTTAAGACAGATGCAAAGAATTTATTCATTTTCTCTGTAATCCTCATGTCCTCTTTTGGTATCCTTTTCATTCCTTGTCATTCTAAGTGTCCAACTACCTCCCTGGCTGGATTTTTGCTTCAAATATAAGTTATTATTAAGGCTTTATGTGTATTCCTTGAATTCTTTTTCTATATTCCATATTATCACTTTATATTTTATCTGGCAGAGCTTATGTTTCTTTTTGTTCTCCTTATTAAGAAATGCTTTCCACTTCAGGAAATAATCCTTCTTAGCTTTCTGGATATTACTAGAAAGTAATGCTGGCCTCTAATGCGTCCTTACTTTGTAAAAAAAAAATTGGTTTAGCCCCAATTACTGCAATTCTAAATAATGTCCAAGCATTATGGAGAGATCTGACTTTTGTGATATTTTTTGTGCAGTCTCTTTTTCATCAGTGCCCCCATTTTTAGTCATTTTCCTCTTGTATGGTCAAATGTGACAACATTGGACCTTGCTGGCACTCTTCCATTAATATAATATTTCCAGCTGTTATGCTAGATTAACAATAGTTACATCTCATACCCAACCAGAGTCACCACAGAGGATTATATCTAGGGTACCTCCCATCTGGTTAGTTCCAACAGAAACTGTTGTAAAGCACAAACAATGTAATTGGTATAAGTAAGTCCCTATTATAATGAGAATTTCTCCTTTGCATCCCTCTCTGGTTTCTTTCACCGTCTAAGAATCACCTTCAGTAGTTAGGCAACAGCATATCTCTGGCCATAGTTCTATTTGGGACAGATATTGCACACCCATAGATATTTTCTAAAGGAATCAGGTCTTCCAATGTTTTCTAGCATTTAGATTTCACAGCCAACTTGATACAAAAGACAACCCTGCCCCCATTCTTATCCTTTCTGTCCCAAAATGATTGTGTCCTACTCATCCTTTCATTCCACCAGATTTCTGTAATACTCACTATATCTATGTACTTGTTCACAGCCAAGTTCACTAATTCCCTCATTTGGGTTTGAAGACATATTGGCATAGAGACAGTATATTCTTTTTCAAATACTGTTGGCATAAGTTTTTCTCACAGCCTTTCTGTCTCCCATTTTTTTCCTGACTGACATGACCACCCATTAACCCACTTCCAACATTGGTCTGATCTTTTCTAGTATTTCCTGTACTGGACAGTGGCCAGGACCTCCTGGAGATCAGTGTAAAAGTTGCTCTCCTACCCTTTTGATGTTATGATCAGCAATCTGTTTCCATTTCAAGTGGAGCCATCTCTGTTTTGCAGATGCAGGACAGGTGGTCTCAAAATGTTCCCCAATATTAACCTAAGCCCTTCTGCCAGATACCCCCATCTCATCCATGCACAAGAACCTTGAAGTCTGACTTTTTATTTGGCTCAGTTCATGGAACGGGCAGTCTTTCTTAAACTGTACCTTGACAGGCCTAGATTGCTATTGTTAGGGTTACTAGATTCTAGTGGGGAGACATTTTAAAAAACCTGAATGCTTTTCAGCTACCTAGTGGTTATCCCCTTTTTTGAAATTCAGTTCTGTTAGTTAAAGAAAGAAGTGAAACTAACACCAAGCAAGTGCACCCCTGTGGCCAGCTTCCTTTTCTGCTGCCAATTTCACCTGGCCATTGTGATCAGAATCAGAAGCACAGATGGAAACCCATTGACAGAAACAAACAAACAAAATCCTGGATTAGGGGAGAAAAAAGAAAGTTTAATCAAGATGAGGGAGTTATATTGATTTTGAGCATTAGAGAATATTGCATAGAAAAGCTCTATCTTAGGAGATCTTTATTTTTAAACTCAGATCTGGTAGCCCACATTCTACATCTGTTGCCATGCTGCTATTCTTTGCCCCACAAATCAGAGGCAATGCCAGCACTGACTGATCATTGTGATGTGTAGCAAAAATGTTCTCTCTTCATTTTCCATGTTTTCCAAGCTACTTGAAAAAAATACTGTTATTGCAGAAGAGCAGTATTACACATTAGTGCTAAACCATGCATCCAAAGATCCTGACTCTCAGCTGTTTGAATGCACTGGTTCAAAACACGTCAGGGTTGTGTTTGACTTCAGGGGTGCAGATTGGGCATGGCCAGCTCAACATCACTTATGTCAGGGGTGCCTGTGGTAGCCCAAGCGCTCTGCCAGCTAAAACTCTGTTTTCGGAGCTTACTGCAACCCTCTACCAGTGAAAACGGAGTCACTGCAGAGGCACCACGGGCCACTCCTTTGCTGTTTCCAGGATGGTCCTGCAGGCCAAATCTAATCACCCCAAGGGCTGGATCCAGCCCCTGGGCTTTGAGTTTAACACCCCTGCCTTAAAGGGAGGCAGATTTTTTCTTCCCTCACCGACGGGTGGTATTCTGTGTGAGGACAAACAAAGCCAGAAGATTCGCCATCAGGTGTTTCCTTTAACTTGTCCCACACTAAAGTTAAAGGACAGCAGTGTTTGCCATACTTGCTTTTGTGGTACATAAAACCTGGCCTGCCAGCATTGCAATTTACACCAACCCACTTCTCTGTCAGCTCAGGGCTACAGGAATATAACAATGAGAAGGCTTTATGGAATCTCATTCCAGATGTTAATGAAATATGTTGCCATTTGTAAATTTAAATAAGACAATTATGAACCTTAACTATTCATAATAAGTTAAATCTACAGAGAAATGGGGTATTATTTTGAATTTTGTTTCAATATTCTTGTTTAAACTTTTTATAATTATTTTATTAAAGACTGTAATTAAAACAGTAAAATCTAATATAAACTAAATAAAAAGATGCAGAAAAGAAAGAAAAAGAAAAGGGAAAAATGGAAATAGGAAACAAAAAAAGTAAGATTGTAATTAAGAAAAGGAAATCTATAAAGAAGTAATTTCCAGCTTTCATCACAAAAAGTATAAACAATTCTAGTAACTTATAACTTCATTTTAAAGTACAAATAAATGATCTCTTCCAATTCCATCTCTTATATATAAACAAAACTATAAATTACATTGTCATTTCTATCTTTATGTCAGCTAAAAGTTCATTAAGGGTCACCAGAAATAACAACATACTGTATCTATTTTAACCTTGATCAAATATACCAACTTTATTTTCTTTCCTTTAATTCTAACACTTTTTTGTAAATCCAAAATAGGAAAATTATGTAGGTCACTCTCTTGGTTTATAGTTTGTATTTCCTTTAATTACTCATTTTTTAATTATTAAAAAAAATCACTCAGTTTCTCATGTCCAGCGTAACATCTTTTTCAAATCATTCTTGAACCTGTCATTTATAAATCCACTTTCAACAGTCTCAATCTTGTCATTGAAATTTGTTCTTCTTTTATAATATAATTTAGACAGTCTCTCCATAGAGACAAGTATATCTGTTGAGACTATTAATATTAGCTTCAGAGTTTTTAAAAAAATGTTCTACAATATGGCAAATGTTAAAAGATTTAGCTCCAATCTCTAATTGAAAGTTGAATGTATGTGTTTATCTACTTCAATTGTAATCTCTAGTTCCTGCTAGTGTTCAGTATTTAAAATCTTACCTTATTACTATATTTTTGAAACAAATTCAAAACAAAAACATTTTCCCATGGGAAGGATTCTTTATAATTAATTCCAAAATATTATTTCAAATTATCTGAACCCTTTATCAAGGGTAAATCAAAGTTTAATCACCCATTTGCTGTATAGTGAAAAAAAATTGAATTCTTAAACTTGTAGTTAAAACTTTTTTAGTTAAGGTTTGATGAAAACTCACCTAGTGCCATCAGACTTGTTGATACAAAGGGTTTTTTAAAAGTTAATATACTTTGCTTTTAAAATAATAACAAAAAAGAAATGAAATAAAATATAAGTATAATTATGTTGCAGATAGATATCTCCTCATAGAAAAAGCACACAAAAAATGTGGTTTGAAAAAGTGAAAAGTACAACAGAATATATTGTATTCTGTATAAATGAATTCCATATTTCATTATACTTGTCTATACAAAGTCAACATCTATTGGCAATCCTACATGGGGCTGAATTTTGGGGTAGGATGAAAAGATCATTGCACATTAGAAGTAGTCCAAATCAACTTCATAAGGAAGATTTTGAGCTTTCCCTGTGCACACTCACTGCCTATTTAAGGATGGAGAAAGGATGACCTTCCAAAGCTGTTAGAATACATCTTGCATTTTTGGAACACTATAAAGACAGATAAAAGATAAAAAATTACACAGCTGAGAACCAATGAATTAAACTTTTGTTACCCGTTATACAAATGTATTCCCTGGCTGTAACCTTTGGGAGAACCTAGATCTTGGAATTGAGACAATATTAGAGATCGGCTTTTTGAAAGAGATGCTAGTAAAGATGCCACTGTAGTACAATCATCCAAATTTTCATCTTAGCATCATCAAGGTTGATTCAGCCTTCCATCCTTCCAAGGTGGGTGAAATGAAGACCCAGATATGCTTACTCTGTAAACTGCTTAGAGAAGGCTGTAAAGCACTGTGAAGCGGTATATAAGTCTAAGTACTGTTGCTATTGCTATCATTATAAAAAACACAGAAGCCTCTCCCCATACCTGGTTAACACCACCAGTGCTTCATTGAGAAGGGCTCTAACATCCCTTCACCTGTAGACCATGCCTTCCACATATCTCAAAAGGAGATCTTGTAAGCTCCCTGTCAAGCAACATCTCTGTCCTTTGGTGCTAATCAAGTAGAGGACATTACCCATTATGTCCTCTACTGCTTCATTTACAGTGAGATTAGGTGCAAATTATTAATGGCAAATAAACTCAAGAGCTCTGGGCTTGAAAAGCCCCCTTGAAGATGTGTCTCTACCTCCTTGAAGATGTGTTTTTTTACCTGTCATTCACCAAGTTGTTACTTTTGCTCTGCTGTCATTTAAACTTAGAAACAAGTTTCTAAGTTCTTATTTGTAGCATTGGTTGTATTTTGTTGTGATCTTTTTACATCTATTTCTATTACTCTATTTCATAATTTCATTGTTTTATTGGTATTTACTGTATTTTATGTCATTTCTATATTATGAACAGTGGTTACAATACATTTATTTACATACTATAGGAAATCCACTTATAGATAGCAAGTGTAATCAGGTGATCAATCCATTGAATAATAGGGCCATAGATCTTTCCAATGCTGCAATATTAGTTGTTTGACCATAGTAGGACATAGACAGACAATGTAAATGGATACAATGCAAATGGATTCATTTATATTGTCCAGATGTCACATTCCAAGTAATAAGTATGTAATGCTTCTGACATATTTAAATAGGCCACTACTTTCTCCCAAAATGTTGTAATATAGGACATTGCATACATAAACATGTGTTTTAACGAAGCATTGTCCTACTTGGTGGCTCTTCATTCCACAGGGTTTATCAACCCTATTTTTTCATTAACCAACTGTACTTAACATTAATGCAGAGCCATCACACTCAAAACATAAAGCTTAACTCTATATAAAATTAGTCTGCTCCAGATCATACTCTGAATGCCTCACCAGGAATTATTTACAGAAACATCAAAGTGAAAGTAGAAGGGTGTTACCCTCCAAGAGTCTTACTAGTGGGCAGACTTATGCTTTACTAAAATACAACAGAAACAGAGAAGTAAACAAGAATTTATCTAAACTGTGCCCCTTTAGACTTCAGATGGGGACTGCTCCTCAGAGACCCTGTATATCTTTTTTCAAAGTCTGGCCATTTAAGGAGGGGTCATATAGTCCCATCTTCATTCATGTATGTTAATACTATCTGCTGTGAGAATTAGATAGAAAAGGAAAAACACTGAGTCACATGAGCGACACCTGGAGGCTGAAATGTTACAAAAGAAATGTGAGTTTCCTATCTCACAGGGAGAAAGAAACCTTGATGGAAATAGGGATGTGAAATAAAACAAGGACAGCAGGTGAGGTAGAGAAGAATCTTACCTTTTTTATTTTTTGGTTTGGAAAGTCAGAAGATACTTTTCCTTCCACAGCTTTGCAGATTGCTTCACAAGACTGGCCCATTTGTGAAACTCATTTTCATGCATTGTCTAACGTCTAGTGAATGACGCTGCCACCTCAATGACAACAGAAGGTGGGGAGGAAATCTGCTGCTCATAGTTTTCTGCATTCGATTGAACAATACACAAACATCAATGGGTTGAGGGGGAGGAAGGACTTTTCAACTGTCAGAATTT
Organism: Myanophis thanlyinensis; assembly: GCA_017656035.1. Lineage (NCBI taxonomy): Eukaryota > Metazoa > Chordata > Lepidosauria > Squamata > Homalopsidae > Myanophis > Myanophis thanlyinensis. The sequence continues at coordinate 16,709 of JAEANM010002273.1, read as the reverse complement.
GGCAGGAGCCTACAAAAAGGATGGAGATATATCACTGATAATCTTCTGCAGTTATTACCTAGAAAAATCAATTATCTGCTCCAAAGTAACAACAGTCAATAACCTCCTGGGAAGATGAGAGAGAAAAGCAGCAAGAGAGAATTAATGGAGCAGTTAGCATAGTATTGATTAGACCTCAGGCTTGAGGGGTGTGTCTCATTCCCACTAAAAGGGAGCAAAAAGTCAAGCTCAGCCAAACAACAACCAACATAGATACAGACAACAACCACACTCTTTCTGCCTGCCATGATGAGCCTTCTGCCACGCTATAAAAAGAACACAGAATGTTTCTAAAATGGATCCTTTCCCCCACCCGCCCCACCCAAGCTTTTCTAATTCAGGTGAAAGTCTATTTATAAAAACATTCCAAATGTGGGGGATCAGTATAATAAGATGATGAAAATGACATCTGATGAAAATGACATTCTCCCACAAGAGAAATGACAGACTAAAACTCTGGCAATAGCTCATCTCAGTCTAAAGAATTATGGTATCATCATTGCTATCAGTGCTAGGAACAAAGTATTTTTTCATTCATGTTTAAAAGGGGCACTGTGAAAGATGTGATCCACTATTGGTGAATCTGATATTTATTACATCGATGTTCATGATGGGATACAACTGGATTCACCAGAGAAGAGCTCTGAGGAATCTAACAACAAAAGAGACTGTCTTTTGAATGATGATCTCCAGAGCCGAGGTTCTTCAACTTTTTGTGCCAGGGTTCCAAATAAACTTACAGACTTTCCCTCAGAAAAAAAAAATGTATTTAAATATATTTAAGTAAACATTAGTATGAAAAGTATTACAAAGGAATTGATTATGTTCAAATACAGTTATCAAAATATTAAAAATAATAAAGTGTAATATAGTAAGACATATGTGTGCATGTTTATGAATCTATTAAATCAGTAACAAGATAATATTCTAATATTCTTAGATAAATTGAAGTTAACATTTTAGGAGTCTAATGGCCATAAATTACTTTTAGTCTACATACTTTCAGATATGAAAAGATAAATTTCAATTAGAGGCTAATGAAAATAAAGTAATTTTTCCCATTCAAATTCATGATCCCACTCCCCCCCCCCCTGCAAAAAGGACATCATCCCTGTACTATGAACTTCCATCAGAGAAGAGTCCCAGCAGATTTTAATATGTTGATATCTCTAATACAAATACTTTATGATCTTCTCAGAGCTTCCAGAAAAGGGTAAGATATGAGATCAAATATGCATCTTCTGAGGGCAAACTGTCAAACTTAATTTACTTATACCTCCATTCAGGGTGCCACAGGCTGCTCTTCCATCCCTAATTGGAGCAAAGTGACTTTTTTTGAAGATCTTCAGCTGAAACTCAAGCAAGATTCAATCATTCCATAATGGTGACCTACTATATTGTGGAGAAACAGTACATTTCAGTTGGGTTTGTGCCCTTGTAGTCATATGACTACTTTCTGTCTCATTACCTTCCATATCCTGGCTTGCAAAATGCCACAATAGAAGCCACTAAACAGGATTTGGAACAAAACTACCAATTTATACCATTGTGATCCAAACTTTTAGCCAACCTGTCTGATCTGTCTTTGTGAAGGTGAATTCTCCAGACTGGTTACAAATATGTAAAACATTTAAAAATAAATGTAGCTTATTTGATATAAAATTTATCTTTGAGTAGTAAGCCTGTGCATCTCCCAGATAACTATCAATTTAAAATGCTTATTAGTTGCAAAAGGAGGCCATGCCACACCCTGGGATAAAACTCTGCAGCAGATCCAAATGCCAACTCTGGTCTCATGTTTATTCTTATATCAGTATTGTTTGATGCTACAGTATAAATAACACACACATACACTTACACCAGCATCAGAGGAATGTAAAGTTTATCCTCCAAGGCTTTCCCCACCCTCAAAAATACATCTAGAAATGCATATTATCTCAGAAATATGAATAAACAAAAAATCATGGGGAATATTTCCAGTACCCAGGACGCTATTATTGACCTCAAGGTACCATCCACAAGGAAAAGACTGATGGTACTGTGGAACAAATCAGCCAGATTTAAAACTCTTTCTCATAGATTAAATACAGACCAAAGTTTCTTATGTGTGTTAACTAATTTATCAGGCAAAAAAATCTCTATGTTACAGCTAAGTGCTGTTGTGTTAATGGTCACTATCTATAAATAATTCTGTCTCTCACCTCCTTTTCCTGCACTGAATAACAGCTTGGTTATTTCTCAGGACTGCATTCCATTCATCCAATGAACTGATCCACAAAAGCTTATGCATACATACAGAATACAGAATAACAGAGTTTGAAGGTATCTTAGAGATCTTCTAGTCCAATCCATTGTGCAAGCAGGAGACCTTATACCATTCTAGACAACTGGCTGTGTAATCTCTTTTTTAAAAATGTCCAGTCACGGAACACCCATAACCTCTGGAGGCAAGCCATTCCACTGATTAATTATTCTCACTGTCAGGAAATTTCTCCTTAGTTCTAGGGTGGATCTCTCTTTGATAAGTTTCCATTTATTACTTCTTGTCTTATCTTTAGAAGCTTTGGAGAATAGTTTATCCCCATCTTCTTTGTCACAGCCCCTCAAATGTTGGTGGATCTTTGTCAGATTAGACATAACCAAGTTCCTGCAGTTATTCATCATATGTTTTAGCCTGCAGTCCCCTTCTTTGCATCTTTGTTGCTCTTCTCTGCACTCTTTCTAGAGTCTCAACATCTTTTCTGTATGGTGATCAGAACTGGATGTAGTATTCCAAGTGTGGCCTCACTAGTGCAGTAGAGAGTGGTACTAATACTTCACATAATCTTGATACTATTTCGCTGTTGATGAATCCTAGGACTGCATTGGCCTTTTTTTGGCAGCTGCAGCATACTCCATACTCATACTTAAGTGGTTGTTTGCTAGGATTTCTAAACACTTCTCATATAGCTACCTATTCTATACTTGTGCATTTGGTTTTTCTTCCCTAATAAAGCCTTACTTTTTTCACCATTGAATTGTATTTTGTTGGGTAGTGTCCAGTGTTCAAGTCTGTCAAGATCCTTCTGGATCTTAAGCCTATCTTCTAAAGTATTGGCTATCCCCCTTAGCTTGGTATTGTCTGCTAATTTGGTTTCCCTTCTATCATTTCATCTAAATCATTTATGAATATGTTAAAGAGTCCTGGGCCAAAACCCCACTTCAAACTTTCCTCCTTGTAGATATAGTTCCATTGAGGATTTATGTTGAGTGTGGTTGGTCAGCTAGTTATAAATCCATCAGGGGTGATACTGTCTAATCCATATTTTTCAGTCTTACCAAGTAGATTGTGGTCTACTTTGTCACAGCATTTTGCTGGTCTACTAATTTAGTCACTTGCACAGTAAGATTTGTTTGATGATGTTTTTTTCACAAACCCTTATTGGCTTCTAATAACAGCTTTGCTTGCTGCTAGGTGTTCGCAGATCTGTGCTTGATTATCTTTTCCAGGATCTTCTCATTACTGATGTCAGGCCAATTGGTCTATAATTTCCTGGATCCATTTTTTTTGAAAATATATTAATCTATTTTGATATATGAAATTTCAAAATATATTTTGATGAACGTATATTCATCTTTGCTATGGCACAAGATTTTTTACCATTTCATCCTACAGACCATCCATTGGACTCTGCAAGAACTGGCCCTATATTTTGACCTTTGAAACCAAGGAGCTTAGAACAGCAGCTTTGTCAACTGCTCCTAATTCTTTACAGTGCCTACTGGGCTCCTGTTAAGGATTCCTAATATATTCCACAATGAGTTGCTTTATGGTTTCTAATCTCTGGAAAGTATCTAATGAGCTGGCCTGTAATCAGAAAGAAAATTGGAGTTAATGAATTATATAATCATTACATTTAAAAGCAATGGATCTGAAGTGCACTCTCAAGCAGTTCTAGCTAAGGTGAGAAACTGGAACTCATTTACATACAAATGTTTCCAAAAGACACAAACCTGTACAGAGGGCAATCTCGCAGGAGGACAAGACTAGAAGAAACGGTCAGAATAACTACCTTAGTGCTGACACTATACTATGTCATCTTGTGGTTTTTCTTGTACAAGTCAACTGTAAGAAAGAAAGAAAAATTCTTTTTGGAAATTAGCTGATATATTGCTCAATTTTGTTATACACGAAGAGTATTTGATGTCTACTTGATGGCTATGCAGTGATCATCAAAAGGAATGCTCATAGAGTTGAAAGGTCATGAAGGCCAATCTCATGCTCAGTGCAGGAATCCACATTAAAGCGTCCCAGAACCACAGGTTAATGAATATATGTGTGATATACATTGACATGCCCAGTGAAGAGAATCTCTGAGTAATTAGTAGCACTGCTGACCTGCTATTACTCTTGGGTTTTTCCCCCTTTTATCCAATCAAAATTTCCTTTCCTGCAATTGAAGACCATTATCTCTTGCCCTGCACTCTAGGATGACAGAGATCTTGACCCTCTTCTATGTAACATCTCTTGAGGTGGCTACTGCAGGAGAAGAGCAGGCAGAGCCTACAGCAGAGTCAAGAGAGGACTCAACCTAGAATTGCTACATGTTCACAAACACACCAAGCCCGGCCCCCTTGCAATTTGGTTAACATTTATCTTAAATGTTAAAATTTATGTTAACCAGATTCTTGTGCATAGGCTTGAGTAATAAATCTTTTTAAACTGGAATTTACATGTGATCCTGAGTTTTCACACCTTCATATTACTCCTCCATTTTCTGAAAGGCTAAGCATTTTCAGTTCCTTCTATATCTCTTCAAAGAACTTAATTTCTAACCCCCTGATCATTGCCTTTCTCTGATCTTCTTTAAATCATTCTTGAAGCATTATTTCAGAACTTTTGCAAAATATTTTAACTTTTCAATCCTCCTAGGGAGCTTTGATCAGTGACATGATCAGAACTATAGTGAGTAAACAGATCAAGTTACTGTTATCTCTAAAAAGTCAGCTAACAAAATTTCTATTATAATCACTATTCTCATCTCCTATTTTCTTACTGCAAGTTATTGGATCAAGATAGGCAACCTGTCTTGACCCATATTTACTTATAAAAAAATAAGACAGAGTTTTTTAAGTTTGCAAAATATTGATTGACAAGATAATTGATTCCTCTTGGTTTAATTTAGAAGGATTCTACGTGCTCCCCAACTCCAAATATATATTAAACAGAATGGTGCTAGTCCATGTCATATCATCCTATATTCAATCACGGAATCCTACATGCTGAAGGAGCACAAATGTGGCTCAGTACAAGAATCCTAACAAAAATATCTCTGGTATCTGATTGTCTAAATCAGCATATAGTGGTACCATGGTACTCATCATTAATTGGTTCTGGAATGCATGATGAATACCAAAAATGATAAGTGCCAAACATTTTTTCCCAAAAGGAATAATGCAGTGAGTCACAAGGCAATCAAGTTCTAACTTGTGCATCAAATAACAAACAAACAATGAGAATTGGGACAAAATGCTTGCATCAAAATGTGTTGAGTACCAAATTTGATGAGTTCCAAAGCAGTTGAGTACCAAGGTACCTCTGTATATGACTGTTATTAGAAGAAACCTATTGATTTGGGGGATATTTATATCATAGCAAAAGGAATTGCTTCCCCTTGATTAATGCATATTTGCTTGCCCACATTTTAAAGTTCTAGCAAGAGAGGTCTTATCTGCAGAAGAGTAATGGAAGCAATGTGGAAGCTTGGAAGACATTCATCTCAACTGTCCCTTCCAAATACTGTACCAATTGCCTTTCCATTCCCAAAGGCCTGGTTGGTAGCAATACTGTTTTTTGAAGTCAAGAACACTCATAATTCATCACCACAATTTTGAAACATTGGGTAAATGATTTTTTAATGCCATTTGGGGGTGTTCATTTTTTAATTGCTTATCCTTTGATATAAATGTTACAATAAATTAATAAGTAATAAACAATGGGAGTTTTTAAGCAGATAAAGTGATTCACATACTTAATCTTCTGTTTTTATTGCCTTTATAGCAATGAACTTTGGTCTGAAAATGTACAGAACTATGGTATATGCATAGAACATTAGGAGGGGGAAAGTCCTAGCTCATTATCCATGGATACTTGTGCCTTGTGTGCCTTTTGATATTCTATCATCAGGAATGCATTCTAGAATGCTAAGAGGGAGGTCCTTTTAAAAAGAAATCAGTGGACTAATGGCTATTTTTACTTGCAAGTATATGATTCCTCTTTATTAGACTATTTCCTAAAGTCCATTTGGCAAAAGCAACTCATTGGGTATTAATGATGATCGCTGGGAGAGAGCCAACAACTGTTACTGTCTCTGCTGCCAAAATATCTGGGAAAGAGCAGCCTGTCTTTAGTCTCTGCATCAGAAAACAACATTGGCTTCCCACTGACTCCGATAGATGAAAGGCTGAGTTTTAATTCACTTTCTCTTATATTAAGATTCTCAGAATTGTGATGATTCTATCAACACCAGTAATTTTCAAATCCCTCTGGCTGTTTACACTGCACTGGATATTTTTCATATTAATTTGTGGCAAAGAATAATATTTTTCATATTAATTTATGGCTTTCCATTTTGGTAGTCTCAGCCTCCCTTAGCATCCAACACTGTTGTAGAACCAATTAACGTATTCTCTACAGTTGCAGCCTCAAAGAGACTAGTGTGAGATTTCACCTGCTCTCTCCCGAAATGCTGCTTTAACTGGAATACATTAACAGTTATAGATTCTGTTATATTTATATGCTGCTTTTTAATTTTTTTTAAAAAAATCCCCAGTGCAAGCAAAATAAATGAAACCTATAAGCAGGTCTAAAATTGCACAAGAAAATCAAAGCAAGACAGAAACTTTTAGGCATCCAACTTCAATAGTGAATCATTTACACCCAAAAGAATCCTATCATTACAGGCCCTGTCATTTTTCTATCTCCAAGAATTCTGATTACTGTACTGGGTATAAAATGAATGGAAATATGATGTAACTAGGCTGGAGTTCCTGGAGGAAAAGTGGAATATTAATCTAACAAGCACCTTTTCTTTTTAAAACAATGAAAATTAGGCTTTGGGTGGGAAACAGAAGAAAGGTTGCTAAAGGTGTTGGAAAAAATTGTTTTCTAACATCTTTCCATTTATACGCAAAGTTGCCCAAAGTAACTTGCAGTTTAAAATTTGACTAGCTACCAATCAATGGTTTACATTCAGAAATAGGCCAGGAAATAACAGTTCTCTCAACAGTTTTCAATACCATCAATCATGCTACCTTTCTGATGGTACAGATACCATATTAGCCCTCTGCAATGCTTCAGGAAGTTCCATTTTATAACAAGGTAAGGATTGTTCTAAGAAGACAGTGGAGGGGATTAACCATTGTGCTCCATAGACTTTGATTTATGGATGCCTTAAGGATCCATCTTTCTTGTTCCTCATGCTCTGTAACATTTACAGAAACCTGACAGTTTTGGCTGAAGTAGCATAAAGATATGGATGATACATAGCTCTCTCATTTCCATCGTCTTATAACTAGGGATGCAAGAAACTCTGAATCAATATTGGGAGGTAATTATGATTTGGCCAGAGTGAAGGTGTTATTGGAGGGATACTGAAAGCACACAGCCCATTTTAGATGGAGTTGTATTATCTTCAAACTTAGAAGTCAATTTGGGATGTTGTTATATCAAATCTTGTTTTTGGATGCTCCAGAAATTAAAAGAATTTTCCCATCTTTATTAGCTTATTTTACATTATTTGTAAACTGCCCCAATGCATTAAAACTCTAGGCAGTAAACAACAAAGCAAACACACAAGCCCACCATAAAACTCCAAGCAAGCAGCACAGCTTGATACATAGTTGATGAAACTGCAATTATTCATTCATTCACAGCTGCAACCAGGCTGGGTTTCCCCCTCCTCCCCTCCTCCTCCTCTATACTGGCAATTCTTGGTAACTCTATTTTCATGTTGAAAAACAGCAATAATGAAGGATATAAATTATATATCTTAATTAATTAATTATAATTGATATAAACGAGATCAGAAGCAAGACAGTTGAAATATATTACACAAATCCTAAACCAATTACATTGATTAACATCTTGTTTCTGATCTTCATGATATTAACCTTTAAAGGCCTAGGAGAAAGTTTAGATGCTGGTCCTATTTTTGTTGGTTACATGAGTACATTTCAATTTGAAATTTCACAGTATTATATTTAATTTTCCTTTAACCTAATTTAAACATTGATTGAAAAGCAAGATGCAAATATTAAATAAATTGCAATAAATAAATCATTTATACATGTGATCTCTCGATCCATAAGCAGCTCAGTCTGAAAGCAATTATTATTTGGTATGTATATACGTACCAGCAGGTTTTCTTCAAATTTCTGTACAAAATTTTCAAAAAACAAACACAAAAATCCACAATTAGTTCCCATTCCTGTTCATTGATTGGAATTATATGCCACTTTTTGTGTAACCATAATCAATTGCAAGTAAAAATATAACAACATTATTTAACAACAAAGAGACTCCTAAACTGGTAATAGCCTGGGAAGGAGAAGAAAGGAGTAATCCATTTGATGTCAATCCTTCAAGATTGACCAGATTTGGAAACGATTTGCCAGTAGGTCGGGATTACTTGTATTGTAAAACTGTACTAAGCTTGCAAGTCTGAACGTACTTCCCTCTCCCTCCCTTTATCTTCATGGGAACAGGGAGGGGTTTGTCTGAACATTCATATGAACATTCATTCATCTTGCTTTCTTGATCTGGGTTCAGATACGTGTCCTACCTCTTCCTTCCTCTCCTATCAGGAATCCTCCCATGCATTTTTTTTTCCCCATGAAGTAAACCCTTTTGCAGGCAACTCTGTCAGATCAAATTTTTGAGTCAAGAAACATTTTGAGCTGGATGCTATTCAGCTCTGAGAATTAAGTGCCCATCCTGTGACAGATTCTATTTGAGTGAATCATGACATTTCAAAAAGAAATCTATGATGCATTTCTTTTACATTTCTAATCTGCTTTGCCCTGAGATATTCTCCTTTATTGCCATCTATCCTAACTCTCACAAAGACAACTGCATAATTTGAGAGTGCAGCCTGAAGCAAACTGTATCTCAACTCTACTGCATACTTTTTTAAAAAAGAAATTCCACTACCTGTGTTTTTCTCCAGCCAAAATATTAATTCTTTCTAAATCTAACACCACTTCCAATATCAATGATAATTTTAGCATCTTGTAGACATATTTAAAGTTGTCTCTGCTTGTACTGGAAAAAATATAGTCTTCTAAGTATGTGGTTTCTCCATCAATTTACATTAATAGTTTGTAATTGAAGGACTACTGGTTTGGGATTTTCTGAAGATGGGGCACAAATTTGTTTTATCTTGTACATCCCAAATGGGAAATTAATTGTTCAGTTGTGCTTTCTGCAAAATAGAAATGTAAAATGCAAATCAATTATAGTCATTACTTCAAAATTTCCATAGGAAAACATGTGTTCTCCTGGGACTTGCAAATCAAAAGCTGGGGAACATTTCTACACAGCATCAGTTAAGAATTGCATGAACAATTGTATCTGCTGATAAAACCTACTTCAGGAAATATTAAGATTGACTTCTGTATGGTTTTCTGTTCAAGAATGGTGAAGCATTTCCCCTACTGGCTTATTAATGTTGCCATGTTTTATATCACAACTGAGTCCAGGACTACATGACATTTTTCACACATAAGGTCTAGATTGTTCAACACCAACAAAAGCCCTCTGCACACATGTTAGCCCAGAACATCTGAGCAGGCCAAATAGATTGAAATTCCAACTGAATAAAGTCAAAAGTTTTTTAGTGAAATAAACTGACAGAAAATGAGCAGGGTATTTTTTTTGTTTCATTTTGTTTTTAAAAGGAAACTGGCATATACACAAAATGCTGCCAATTTCTAGAATGCGGCTTAGAGACCATGCAGACCTATCATTGAGTCTCCACCTGATTTTTAAAATAAACACTTCATGTAAATAGTTTTCAATCATGTGCACTCTGCCCTTGTAGCTTCACAAGTTTCATCATATTCATGTCAGTAATATTTCTGATTGTTCAGAGTTTTACACCCAATATGGTGGCTGGTTCATGCACCTGTCAGCTCTGAAAGCTGATTTACTTTGTTCCAGGAGAGTTTTTGCCCACACAAAATGGCGTCCTTCCTGCTTCCAGTTGGCAGTGGAATTTCTCAAATGTTATGGAGCTGTGGTAAATGTATTTCCCCAGCAGGTATGAATGCCTGTTTGGCTCAGCAGCTGCTCGCCTTTATATGTGCCAAAAGATAATTGATTAAGAGGGATCAGATTCTTTGCTAATTCACTAATATCAAAGAAGAAAGATTAATCTCCACTATTACATCCTAAAGACACTTGCCAAGGAAACAATTGCTTCTCCTGATGTATTAAGGGCAGACTTTAAGCAATCTACAGTAAGAGGTTCAAAGATAAATGCACTGGGTTTATGTAACTTCTGCTTCTAGAAATCACAATGTAAAGCGTGTTCCTGCTAAGAAAAGAAAAAAAACCTACATTTTCATCTTCACTTAATACAAATGATAATGTCAACAAGCAACAACTTAACAAATCTGTTGATATTTCAGTGTTAACATACACTGTTGATTGTCTACAATGGCATTCAGGGGGAAATTTAAGCACATTGAAGTGTTCCAATTTTTAAAAATGGAAAGATACAATATTTATTGAAAGAAGAAAGCATCAAATAGAGAGGAGCATACTGTACAAAGCCATGTGTTGTTCATAAATTATTGCAACAAACAGAACAAATAATTGAAAGGAATTATTGTTTATTAGCAAACACTTTTTATGATATATGATGTATATTGAATAAAATTTTAAATGCTTCTTTCTTTTTGCAGATGGTGCATGACAAGCCTATTGTTGACAAGAATTTGAGGCAGATTTTGGTTCCATCCAAATGTAGTTCCCACTTTATTGCCAGAATGATGAGCTACACAGACCATACAATTTACAATTGCAAATTTCAGAATTTGTATAATTCTGTGATGATAAAATATGGAACAGAGTATTTCTGGTCAATTTTATCCACTACAAAATGCATATTCGTAATATTGAAACTTAGAATGCTGTGGCAACTTCAGTCAGTATAAAAGCAATCTGATGGCATATTTCAGATGACTTTGAACAACCTTAAAAAACTGTTTTTAACATGTCTCTGGTGATTTAAGATACCATAATGTAATTAATATTAAGATAATTAACCAAATAAATAAAGCTGGAGTGCTTGTCAGCATTTTATAGAATAGATTTTCCCCATTTCTTCCTTCTTCCCACTGAGCAGTTTGAAAGTATGCAAAGTATATGAATAGATACATAGGTACCATTTCAGTGGTAAGGAAACAGCATTCTGTTAGCCTCTGCATATAGTCGTGATGGCCATACGATCAAGGGAATATCTTTGGACAACACTGGCTCTCTTGGCTAAGAAACACCTCCCCTTGGAGTTGGACACAACTGGACATGGAAAACTTTTACAACTTTGTGTTCTCAACAAGATTTCATTCATGTGGCCCCTGAGATAGAATGGATTCTAAAATTCCTTAGGGCACAGATTCATTCGCTTCATCGTTGATAAGTGGGGTGAATTCTCGATTAGCATTGTGGTAAACATTAAGTCAGAGGAAATTTTATTCCATCTAATCTGCTTTTACTACGTATAAAGCTGGCATGAGAAACATTAGGAACACTTTGCTTTCTTTACAAAAGAGAAATATTTCCTCATGGGTATGCAAGAACTCTTACTGCATGCTGCACAAGAATACCAAACAGAGCATTCAAAAATATGATTCACAAAGCATAAGCAAAGCACATCAAAGAACAACAGAGGAGCTGTGTCCATTGCAAAGTTTATGCACCTGCTTCTCAGGCTGTTCTCAATTGCATGTGAATGTTCACACACGAATCACACTTCAAGGAAGCATCTGTGTGCACACATATGCACAAATGCATATATGCACATACACATACTCAAACAGCTAGGGACAATCTTCAAAGGAGCTGTGCAAGTCTTCCAAAGGAGGCCTTAAAGAGAGATGCTTTGCTTGCACCTATATGCTTTGAGAAACATTTCCTTCAAATGTGTTTTACAACACTAGTAGATATTCTTGGCTGGTATTCACTGAGGAGTCTCACACTTCTATGAGGAAGGGTTTTTTTTGTCTTTTGTAAACAAAAGAAAGCTTTCCTTTAATTGCTTCTACCAACTTTGCACTTATTGAAAACTGCTTAGACTGAGTTCAATTTCCTCTACTGATTTTGGGTTTACAAAACATGATGTTCTGTCACATATAAATGATATTATAAAGAAAGAAAACTGCATAAAGACAATAATGTAGCTCTCTGGTGTATATAATGAGTGAAATTTTAACTTTAGGTAGCTAGCATGGTTAAAACGCCTATGTAAAACTACAAATGGCTATGCAAAGAATCCCTGTCATGTAATTTAATAAGTTTCTCTAATGGTGAAGCTCCTGTTGGATCTTATTTCATTGCTCGGTGAAGTATCACCCTGGGACTGTTGCATTGTGCTGACTGTGTGTTTTTAAACTATATTTGTAGTTAAATATACTTGGAGCTCGCATATACAGCTTGTTCTTTGATTTATAAAGGTCATCTGGTGACTGCATAGATCAAAATTTGACTTGTTTTCAATAAAGGTTTAGCTCTGACAATCAATAAGCTCAAGACGTCCAAGCTTCAGCCCCCAAAGTCCTTGTTAAAAGTCTCATTCTACACTAACCTTTAACATCTTGGCTTCATTCTTACACCAGGGAAGCAATGAAGAGTTACTTTTGCTGTGGCAAATAAAACCAGTATCTCTCAGGAATACATGAATAGTTCCAATGTCAAGAGGATTCTGCATCATCTCCCAATTAAAAGACATTATGCTGCACTGAAAGACTGGAAGAAGATATCCATTGTACTTCACATAATGAGGGCTTGCCATAGACTGTAGCAATTCTGTGTCTAGGAATATGACTTTACGATGAAGTGCAGACAGCACTTGCATTAGTGGGCAGTACTTTTCATGTTAACAAGGGAGTTTATAAAAGCCATGCAATGGAGTTAACATTGGCATATTGAATCTAAAGCCCATTTCTAATTTTATTTCACATATAAGTGTCTTAAGGCAACATGCTAAATAGTGGTTTTGCTGAACAATGGTTATATTACAGCAGAAGAGGTTGAGTTTGTACAACTTGCTAAACATAAAGCATGTTTTGAAAACTACCATAACTGGATCCACACAACACATTTCTCCCACACGGTAAGCCTGAATTTCAGTGACAGACACTTCAGATTCATCCTCCATCTTGGATGTAAACAACCACAAGCAACAAAAGGAAAGATAATAATCAATTCTCCATCAACTCTTAGCATGTTCTGCAAACCAAGCTAGGACTTCATATATTTAAGTTTTAATGCAGTTTATTTCATCAGAACCACTTTGGCCAGTAGTTAAGGCACCAGGTTAGAAAACAGGAGACTTTGAGTTCAGATCCCAATTTAGGCATAAAAGCCAGCTGAATGATTTGGGGCCAGTCACTCTTAGTCTCTCACCTCACAGGGTTGTTATTGTGGGGAAAATAGAAAGAGGGAGGTTCTCTGCCTTCAGTTATTTGTAAAAAATAATAATAAAGATGTGATACAAACAAACAAACAAATAAAAATGTTCAGCTTGGCTTACTGTGATAGGTGAATAAGTGAATCAGCTCTTATGATTTGTAAGCTATGGTCTTAGGGTTTTATCTTATCTGTATGTACAAAATGAGACTCCTATAGGTTTTTTTCAACAAATCATGCTTAAAAGATATGGCTTAATAAAAATGTATGACTCCAGCAAGTGTGATATAAAAAGGATTCCAAGAATGTATTTTGAGATCTAAATTTGAATTTATCACCCATATAACATAGAAAGTGCTTAGAGTGGAGGGATGCTTTTGATTGATAAACTATTGCATTATTCTAGGTATCTGTTGGGTAAAGTCTGAGATTCTCCTGAGTTGGACTATGCCTATGCAGGTCCTATGGAAGTGACTGAGACAGTCTTTGTTCCATGATCTGGGTGGAGTTTCAGCCAGTTGCTTCTGAAGAAGAGAAGAGGATCCTTGAACTTCTGTTACCTGTTTGTTGGACCCATACCTCCTAGCTGGTCAAAGCTTCTTGGGAGGTGGGAGGTTAAGGTGGGTAGGTTAATGCCTCTTTGCAGAAGAGGTTGGTTCCACCTGCCTTCAAGGATGTGGTGATTAGCCCTCTTCTCAAAAGGCCATCAATGGACCCAGCCACATTGGATAAATGTCATCCAGTCTCCAACCTTTTCTATTTCCTTAAACATTAATGGGAGGGTGGTAAACACTCAGCTCCAAAGGGCCTTAGAAGAAGCAGATTATTTGAATCCTTTTTAGTCAGGATTCAGACCAGGTTAAAGTATTGAGATAGGATGGCTGCCTCCATGTAACCTCTGATGGGCTCAGAATTGAGATGATGTTCTCATCCTATGCTCCTGAATCTCTCATCAGCTTTCAGTACTTTAGAAATGACAAGTAATGCTGTTCAAGTACTTACCCAACCCTTGGAGGCTGTGAAGGTCTGGCTAGGGAAGATCTGGCTGCAACTTCATTCTAGCAAAATGGAATGACTTTGAGATATTGGAACTCCTGGGTCTGAAAAATTGTCATTATCAATGAAGTGAGGTAGCACTCTCCCAAGCAGAATTGGAACACAATTTGGGGGTCCTCCTGGCTCCTGCTAGAGAATCAGGTAACAAGCATAGCTAATGGGACCTTTTCACAAATTTGTCTTATGTGATAATTATGCCCATTCCTGGATGGAAGGCCCTGTTCATAGCAATAATACTTAGACTTATATAGCACTTTACAGCCCTCTCTAAGTGGTTTACAGAGTCAGCATATTGACCCCAACAATCTGGATCCTTATTTTACTGACCTTGGAAGGATGGAAGGCTGAGTCAATTTTGAGCCTGGTGAGATTCGAACTGCCAAATTGGAGGCAGCTGGCAGTCAGCAGAAGTAGCCTGCAGTATAGCACTCTAACCACTGTGCCACTGTAACCACAATCACTGTGCCACTTACTTCAATCACTCATGTCCTATTCACTTCCTCATTTGGACTACTGCAACATGCTGCACAGATAATCCTTGATTTACAGCCATTTGTTTAGTGACTATTCAAAGATATCATACCTTTTAAAAAAAAACAACTTAATTCTTGGCCTCACACTTACAACCATCACAAGATCCTCATAGTTATGTGATTAAAATCTGGGGGCTTGGCAACCAGCATGTAGCTGCAACATCCCAGGGTCATATGGTTACCATCTGCCAGCTTCCCAGCCAGCTTCCAACAAGCAAAATTAATGAGAGAAGTTGAATTCACATAACAATTGAATAATTCACTTAACAACTGCCTTACTTAGTAATGGAAATTCTGGTCCCAATTGTGGTTATAAATTGAGGATTACCTGCACATGACAATGTACTTGAAAAACACCAGGAAACTTCGAGTGGTCCAGAACACAGCACATGTGTGCAATTCATCCATATTACACTGCTGCCAGGGATGCTGCACTAGTTTCCAGTTTCTGGGTGCAATTCAAGGTGCTGGTTACAATCTTTAAAGCCCTAAATGGCATGAAGTCAGATTATTTGCAGGGTTCTGTTTCCCTAAGGACATGTACATGTCCAATTTCTTCAAATTTGGCTGGATTTGCTCCAGGACCCCTCCATTAAATTGTGTCATCTGGCAGGACCTAGGAAGCAAACCTTTTCTGTAGCTGTGCCAACCCTATGGAAAGTCTACCCTGATATATGGAGGGTCCCTATCTTCCTTGCCTTCCAGACGCCCTTGACCTTTCTTTTCTGCTATTTGGTGCTCTGTAAGAGTTTTCATCTTGTGTTTTTACTATTTGTGTGTTGTTTTATATAAATGTAATTTTTTAAATAAACACTTGTAAGTAGTATCCTTCCCAATCTATAAATCTCCAAGAGATTTATAACATATACACAACATACCAATCTTCCAAGATCTAATTTAAAAGTGCAAAATAACAAATGGCTGAAACTAAAACTGCATTTTAAGAGGCACACAGAGTGTTTTACTCTCACTAGAAAAGTGAGGATAGATTTTTAACATGTTCATATCACTGCCTATGTGGCAAGGCATTTGTTCTATATTTCTGTATAAAATATCCTTATGCTTTTGGACACAGTATGACTCTGCCATCCTTTCAAAGGAGAACAGTTGAATTCTTTTTTAGAATATTGCATCTCTCTTGGTCATGCTAATGACCTAATCAGTTTATCAACTGAAGAAACAGAATTACCAGGCTCATGAGAATCAACTGATAATGAATGCGTTGCTATTGCAAAATTCATTAGGAAAATTGTGCAAGATTAAACTAAGAAAATAAGAGGCACATGTAGCTTACTTTATTCAAGTAGTGTTATTCTCTCTTATAGTAGTTGCTGTTCTACCAAGATCATAAAGCATGGGATAGCAGAAAAGCAACAATCAAGTTGGGTATTCATATATAATTTATTTATTTT
>JAEANM010002272.1:0-24978 GCA_017656035.1 Myanophis thanlyinensis | reverse complement strand
ATAAATGAATCTGCCCATCAGAAGAACATTTTTCCAAAAATTGAACAGAATAGACCCAAATCTGCTAGGAGGCAACAGATAAGATGCAACATGTTCCTTCATTACAGTACAAAGGATAAACCAGATGCCTCATGGCCTTAAATGGAGACACTGGGCTGAACTACAAAAGCTGTGCTTTCCCTTTTTCCCAACCTTGATAAAAACTATTTTTAATTACTTAAAGGTAAAGATTCCTCTCACACATACATCCTAATCTTTCCCGACTCTAGGGGGTGGTGCTCATCTCCGTTTCTAAGCCGAAGAGCCAGCGCTGTCTGATGATTCCATGATCATGTGGCTGGCATGACTAAACATCAAAGGCGCATAGAACGCTGTTACCTTCCCATCGAGGTGGTCCCTATTTTTCTATTTGCATTTTTACATGCTTCCAAACTGCTAGGTTGGCAGAAGCTGGGGCAAATAATGGGAGCTTACTCCATTACACAGACTAGGGATTCAAACCGCTGAACTGCTGACCTTTCGGGCTGACAAGCTCAGCGTCTTAGTCACTGAGCCATTGCATCCCCTTTTTAATTACTTAGGCTAGCCTTTTCAATAAAAGATACCTTTCAGTTGCCCTTCAGAATTCCCATGAAAAGTCATGGTGGTTGGGATTCCAAGCTGGTATCTCAGATACCTCGAGATGCCAAGCTTGATATAGACTATTGTGAAATCTGGCTTTTCCATGTGTGGAAAATTGGCGTGTAAATGTTCTAAAATAAAATGGCATTAAATTTGTAAATATGCAATGAACTGCAAGAAACGTACTCCGACAAAAGAATAACCAATGGCTTCACCTAGATCTGTGATGACGAACCTATGGCACGGGTGCCACAGGTGGCATGCAGAGTCATCTTGCTGGGCACATAAGCTGTCAGCCAACTTACCTCCAGCTGAGCACGCACATGCAATTCCACATACAAGCATGCGTGATTGCAAAGACCCAGCTGGTCTTCAGGAGTCCGCAGTGCATGCGTGCAATTGCAGCAGGAAATCCAGCTGGTCTTTGGAGCTCTCTTGCGCATGCACACACAATTGCTCATGTGTGCGTGAGTGCCTGCATGCAACCCGCATGCATTGCATATGCAAAAGCTACATGCATGCATAGATGGTGTGGCTGCACATGCAGTGCACATGGAGGAGCCGCACGCAAGTGCAGATGGCATGTGCAAAGCACATACTTTTTGGCACTCGGTAAATAAAAAGTTTGCCACCACTGAACTAGATACACATGCTACTCGTACCCAAATATAGAACAAACACCATTCTCTTTGCAAAACAAGAGTTCAGACATTATCTTGAAATAGATTTACAAAAAGTTCTCTTCAGAGGGCCAATGCAAATATTTTCCTAAATTACTTTACTTTAGGGAAACCCAGTTCCAGGAGCAGCCTATCAGCCACAAATTCAATATACTGTTTCATCAGACCACAATTAATTCCAATCAATCCCACAGGTAAAGCCTCTGTCAGGAACTCCTGCAATAATAGAAAAAAAAAAGAGATTATTTCAGAGTATTTTCCACAAGTGTTTTTCCCAGTTTGATTCACAAGTATAACATGAAATAGAAGCTCTTAATAAATCACCATAATAAATCTGGAAGTGTGAGTGACTACAATGTAATGGTTAATGTTGAACAAGGACCAGTGATATCTGGATTTAAATTTCAAAAAGCCCCAAATTCTTTTGGCCATTTTGAAGTTTTTCAGCAGGGACTATCTCCTGAAACCTATATATATATTAGAAATTTGAATTAATGGCAGTATTTACAGCTTCTCCTAAAGCTTTAATAAGATATAGGGGGAGGGAGGGGGAGAAAGAGAAATCTCCCCATCTTAGGAACATTAATCGATTCAATTGTGGTTTGTAAACCATGCCATGGTAGACTATCGTGTGAACTCAGTCAATTGTGCCTCATTCAGCAAGTAAGTGACCTGACCTTAATGCAGTGCATTCCTGAACAATCACAGCAACAAATCACAAGGGTATAAACCTTGGGTAGGGTGGTTGTTTGCATAACACACTAAATCACAACTAGTCCACCACATTTTAACCTACAGGATTTGTTAACCCAATCCAGATGGCCCCATTAGGGTGTGTGTTATGCAAATTCAGAAAATTACAACTGAGTCCCTCATATTAAAGTTCATCATAGGCCAAATGGTCTTATAAACACAGCCTACATTATTTTCAGGTTGATCACAACTACGTCCAGGCAAAGGGATCCAATCTCCTCACCTTTTCAATTTCAACTGCATTGACAATGATCTCTTTCACCCTTCCTTCCAAAGGTTTATTCACTAAATACTGAAAAATCAGGCAAGCAAAGTCACAGTGAAGTCCCTTAAAGAAATAAACAAGACAGAAACATAATAAATTCATCTTAAAAAAAAAAAAGCAGAAGACAATTTTTTAATGTAAGGCCTACTTTTAACCCTTTACAGATTAGTTTTAAAAGTTAAAACAATCCACTAACAGTGCACGTTAACAGCAATGATTTAAAATGTGTTTTAAGATTTAACAAAAAATAGGATGTGCATTAATGAATTTTGTCTACATCTAAGATGTCCCCAGACATCTCTTGCCTAATTCACAAACTTGCTTTGCATACCCCTATTCCTTGTAAATACAGTTTATGACATTTCTAATTCAG
Source organism: Myanophis thanlyinensis (assembly GCA_017656035.1). Taxonomy (NCBI): domain Eukaryota; kingdom Metazoa; phylum Chordata; class Lepidosauria; order Squamata; family Homalopsidae; genus Myanophis; species Myanophis thanlyinensis. The sequence continues at coordinate 22,286 of JAEANM010002272.1, read as the reverse complement.
AAGTCGTATTTATTCCCTACTCAATATTTTACATACAAGAGTAGTATGTTGTGGACTGGGAAAACACACAAAAATATTGGTAGAATACGAGTTTTCTCAAACTGCAAGATATTGCTGTACTAAAAAAAATGGTAGCATTAACAATATTCTTATTAAATAGTTTTCTGTGGATTTTATTTCAGATTTTAATGACATATAAATCATTTCCAAAATAGTAATAATGGCAGCCCTGAAGATTTTCAAAATGGTTCCCCATCAGTCAATTGCAAAAGGCAGCTTTACTTGGAACAGTTTACATCCTGCAACCATACTCTAACACCATTAAAAGCATCTGCTTATCCCAGGTCCTTGGGAAGGACTCACTAGGCATATAAAAGTGCTAAATCCAGTCTAAACATCTGGGTAACTATGCAACCAGCCACAATAAATTACATATGTGGACTGCAACTCTCCACAAATAAGAGTCTACAAGTAATAGTGCTTCTCTGAAAGCATCATATTTAACCTTATTTAAATATCTTTGCCCTACAACTTACTTCATCTCTGCTAATAAGTTCGTTGGAGAAAGTAAGGCCTGGCATTAATCCTCGCTTCTTGAGCCAAAATATGGCTGCAAAAGCACCAGAAAAGAAGATTCCTTCAACAGCAGCAAACGCAACCACTCTTTCACCTGTTTCAACAAAATCACAATGTGTTAAGCTATCAGACAATTAATGAACCTTCTTCAAATTGTAGAAAAGAATAAAACAGTTTTCTCCTATTTTACTCATCCAGGGTGTGAAGTAAATGCATTTGGTGGGAAAAACTGACAAAATCCATGACCCTTCCAAATCTTAATTAAGGTACAATCTCACTAACAAGGAAAAGGCATCTTCTGTATCTTGCATAAATACTCTGGACGCTGTCTCATTTGGCTTGTCCTTTAATTCCAAAGGGATATTTCAGAAAACCTGTTAGTTGCTTGATTTCCCCAGAGGAGTAGCTTTAACACACAGACTTCTGGAATCTGCACATTCTTAAAAGGCTGATGTCAGCTTTGAGGATGTAGAGAGGATTAAAGAAATATATATAAATATAGACTCTACTGGAATGGCAAAGGTTTATTTTCATATCCATGAGCACCCCATAAGTACAAACAGCATTTTGACTTAAAGAAAATCAGTTGCCCTACAAATTTCAGAGTAAAAAGCATTTTTTTAAAGAAATGAATGAATGTTAGTAGGTTTCATCAATTTGGGATGGAAGTAAAAATTCCAACTTGCAAGGCTTATTGTCTATCTCTAAATATATGGTTATTGGTTATATTTGTTCCTGTAGTATACAGTGTTTCTCAACCTTGGCGACTTTAAGATGTCTGAACTTCAACTCCCAGCGTTGCTGGCTGGGGAATTCAAATCCAAACATCTTAAAGTCGCCAAGGTTGAGAAACACTGCTGTAGTGAGATATACTTATATGCTTAGAGGAACCATCTACAGTTTCAGAGAAAAAGAGAGAGGCCACAATGGGAAATATGGAATATACATGTATGAGTATGTGTGTGTGTGCGCGCATTATATAATATATGTAAGACTTTTCAAACAAAGCTAGCAAAGGGAAAAATTAAACTTCTGTTCACACAACACACTTACTGGTGATTAACTGAACTACTGTTTATTCAATTAACCCAGTTTTACGAGTTCACGTGACACACCAAACTATGAACTATCAGAGAGACTTGAGTTCATATAATGCAGTAGAACTAAAAAATAATCTGTGGTTCAATGTGGGCCGTAGAGATCCAGTTCATAATTATTAATATGCTTCAGTCTCTCCTCTTTGTTTCAATCAGAGAGAAATGGGGGATGTCCAAAAAGTCAAGATGATGGCCCCAAAGCCCCCACCTCTTTTCTATTTGCAAGTGATGTTGCTGCATGTAGAAAAGGGGAAGGGCTTCGACTACACACTCTTACTCCTTTTTCACTTAGCGTGTAACTGGGTTCCTGCAGTCTACTTAATTACTGTGAGAATATTGATTCATCAGAATGCCCCAAAGCTCATGTTCAAAGCCTGGTGAACCCCATCCTGATCCACAGCAGCTTCTCCGTGGAGCACACATACACAATGGAGGCACCTACCAAAAGTGGCTTCCTTGTCTGTTATCCATCTTATCGCCCAATCTGCTTTCTTCTTGACACATGGCATTGTTTCAATAGCATTAAATAAAAAGTCCCTGAGAGGAGAGAAGAGGAAATGGAGGAAAACCAGAAAGACTGTAAATTTGGGTAGCAAGACTGACACAAAAGCATAGCTCACTTGCTGTGACAAATTAGCTTACATCCAAGAACAGCAAGGATGCTTTTAATATTGCACCTTCGTTTCTCACTGATACGGGATCTTCCGAAACTACACCAGCATGCTAGTAATAGCTTCTGCAGTTCAGAAAAAATCGACACATTTGTTAAGCGAATCACTGCAGCTGTTATGTTAGTAACACAGTTGTTAAGTGAATCTGGTTTCCTCGTTGACTTTGCTTGTCAGAAAGGGGGTCGCATGACTCTAGGACACTGCAACTGTCATAAATGTTAGTCAGTTGTCAAACACCTGAATGTAAAAATCACATGACCACGGGGGATGCCACAACAGACATAAGTGTGAAAAATGGACATACCGTATTTTTTTGGACTATAAGACGCACTTCCCCCCCTCAAAAAAAAAGTGGGTGGAAATGTCTGTGTGTTTTATGGGCCCGTTTTTGGCCTCCTGAACCCTCCGTGTGTCCTGTTTTTGCTCTCCCCAGCCCCCACAAGCATGTTTCAGGCCAGGAACAGGCCCGTTTTTGGCAGAAATGGGACACGCAGAGGGTCCTGGAGGCCAAAAACGGACCTGTTTTTGACCTGCAATGTGCTTTTGGGGGCCAGGGAGGGTGAAAATGGGATGTGTGGAGGCCAAAAACTAATTTTTTTCTTATTTTCCTCCTCTAAATCTAGGTGCGTCTTATAGTCCGAAAAATACAGTAAGTCGGTTTTTTTTTTTTTTTCCCCAGTGCCGTTGTAACTTTGAACGGTCACTAAATAAACTGTTGTAAATCGAGGACTACCTGTACAAACATAACAAAGATAGGACAGAAATAAAATAAAAAAGTTAGAGCAAATATTGATTTTCCTAAGATCAAGCGAAAACTCTTGCTCTCCCCCTTATAAACAAAAAAAATTACAAAGTTCCTCTGGTATGTCCTTGCAATGTTAAACCAAGGTCTCCCGTTACACCTAGACCAGACTATACATGAAAATTACAAACAAAGCAATATATATATGTCCTCTACATAGTGGTAATACTTACACTAATTACCTTTTCTCAGGGTCTTTGATGTAAGTGTCTATTAACAAACTGTACATCTCAGAATGAACATTTTCTATTGATATCTGGAAGCCGTAGAAACAGCGAGCTTCTGGGATCTGTACTTCTTGGCTAAAACGTTCTACCTGTCAATGAAAGAAGTCAGATATCTAAATGTTCATGTGAGACCAGGTTCACACACTGCGCTAGGCCACGATGTCTTATGCAAGTGACTGTTTTCTTCCAAAAGAGCATCTCCGGGTATAGGGGATATGATATACACATATAGGATTCCCAAGAAAAAGCAGTTGAAAGTTAGTGTGAGTAGTACGAACTTCATTCAAAGTAAGTACTTATAGGAAAATATCCACAATACTCCTTGTGACGGACAACAAATACATGCAAAGTACAATGACAAAGAGATGTTAGACTGCATGTAATGAAAAAGAAACACAGCATCAAAATATTACAGGCTACATCGCAGGAAGCATCTCACCAAGTTTTCATTGACAATTCCATCGCTGGCAGCAAAAAAAGCTAGGATATGCGAAACGAAGTATTTCTCTTCTGGTTTTAGGTTGTTCCAATGAGTAAGATCCTTGGACAAGTCAACCTATATAAAAAAAGAAAGAAATACAGATTACACATTTGAAATCATCATTGCTTACTGATAATTGCTTGTCAGAAGGTAACAACAGGCGATCACATGACCTTGGGACACTGCAACCGTCATAAATATGAACCAGTTATCAAGCATCTCAGTGTAAATCCCATGACCAAGGGATTTACTGCAATCGTCATAAGTGTGAAAAATAGTCATAAGTAACCTTTTTCAGTGTCGTCGTAAATTTGAACAGTCACTAAACTTAATTATTGTGTTATAAGTCGAAGGCTGTCTGTATTTTCTTTTTCTGTCCTATCTTGGGACCATCAGGATGTGACTAATGACACCATGATTTGAGCAGGACTTAAACATACATTCTGCCTCTTAAATTTTAGACTTAAAAGTAAAAACTTTAAATGTTCAACCCTTATTTTTCTGGCCATTACAGATGGGATTTGGGACGCTACATAGGGATTATTCACCCCTAGCCTAACATTAGCATCAGTGTTAGCCACTGGAAAATGTTATCAGTAAACATACCAGAGTGAAAAATTGTTTTTTTTGTGGAAAGAGTATGAGCAGATAATTCAGATAATTCTGAAAAGCAAAATAAACGTCTAAGAGTGTATACCTTATAACTTCAAAGAGGGGCATTCATGCGGGGGGGGGGAGAGATCACCATCAAAACACCACTCTTTTTCCATGTCTTGTAATAGATATTAAAAAGGGTAAAGCTTCTATCAGACAGTTCTTCCTGCCATTTGACTTTCTTTTAATTGCCTTTGCAGATTCTCCTGGCTTCTAACCATGTGGTGTCTTATAATGTAATGGATTATTATTAAACGTTGTTGTTGTTGTTATTATTATTATTACTACTACTACTACTACTACTACTACTACTATCATCATCCTTTGCCTGGATAGTCTGTGGATAATTGGGACTTGTATCCTAATCATCTGGTGGTTACCTGGTGAGTAGATACTACTTTACTAGAAATTCTCTGCCCAAGTTTACACATAATTTGCCAGTAACGGAGAAGGAATGACAGTGAACACGCATACATATCATACATGATATGATTTATTCCAGAAATCCCCTCTATCCCAATGCCACAAAACAGAAAAAAAGTAAACAAATCCCTCAAACATTTTATTGCTCATGCAAGTAAGGCAATGCATTTGTTTGCTTGCAATGTTGGCTGTCTTTTTATAACAGGAACTGACTCTTAAAAGCATCTTAACCTAAATGTAAGGAAACTATGTAAACTAGTTTACATAGGGTTTGAGTTTCACCATATGGACCACGGTGCAAAGTCACTTTTCTACCAAGATGGAAATAAAAGGATTACCTACGCTCTGGCTAGAAATCTGTGATCACTACTAGAAGCTGCTCATACTCTTTCCACAAAAAAAACAATTTTTCACTCTGGTATGCTTACTGATAACATTTTCCGGTGGCTAACACTGATGCTAATGTTAGGCTGGGGTGAATAATCCCTATGTAGCATCCCAAATTCCGTCTGTAATGGCCAGAAAAGTAAGGGTTGAACACTTAAGTCTTTAAGTCTAAAATTTAAGAGGCAGAATGAATTTCAGCATTTCACTGCATATCATGCCATGTATGACTGTGTATGTGACCAATAAATTTGAATTTGATTTGAATGTTTAAGTACTGCTGAAATCATGGTGTCATTAGTCACATCCTGATGGTCCCAAGATAGGACAGAAAAAGAAATTTCAGACAACTTACAACACAATTAAATTTAGTGACTGTTCGAATTTACGACAACAGTACAAAAAGTTACTTATGACTATTTTTCACACTTATGACAATTGCAGTAAATCCCTTGGTCATGGGATTTACACTGAGATGCTTGATAACTGGTTCATATTTATAACAGTTGCAGTGTCCCAAGGTCATGTGATCATCTGTTGTTACCTTCTGACAAGCAAAAGTCCATGGGAAAGCCAGATTCACTTAACAACGGTGTTACTAATTTAACAACTGCAGTGTTTCACTTAACAAATGTGGCAAGGAAAGTTTGTAAAATGAGGCAAAACTCACTTAAATTTCTCACTTAGCAACGTACATTTTAGGCTCAGTTGTGGTTGTAAGTTGAGGACTACTTGAATAGTCTCTAGGCTGACATTGCAGCTCACCCTTGGGTTAGTGCTAGTCACTGCTGCAACTTGCTTGCTACACAACTCACCTCTTCTACCGTCCAGAAAGAAGCCTGAGCCTGCTTGTACATTTTCCATATATCAGGATATTGGATTGGGAAGATGACAAATCGATGAGGATTCTTCCTTAAGAGAGGTTCCTCATTTGATTTTAAGTCATTTTCAAGTGTATCTGTGGGCAACTCCTAAAGAAAAAGCAAGAAATCATACATATGGTATTTTTAACTACCCCTGATTTTCCTTAACTTTCATCTAAGAAAAACTAGGTCAATCCTGTTAATCTAAACATCAATTACATTAATCTTTTCTTTCTCAAACCAGAAACTATTCTTACGTGGAGGTTCTGAGTTGGTCAGATATTGATTCACTGAAAGACTGTCTTGATGGGTCCAAGTTACACAGTGAGAACAAGAACACAACTTGCAGTTCACTGAATGTGTGCAATATGCAAGATAACAATACCAACAACACAATTCTGATGTACACTTTTAGCACAAGCTTTCTTGTAGCACATTTGAGGGGATGCGCTTTATGCTGCAATGATAAGCCAAGCTTTGCAATCACAACTTCCCGATCTTAAAACCATTTGGGGAAACCAAGTCAAACCCAGGCATTTTCTTTGTCTACTGTCCCATCTAAAAGCTGGAAGCTACTACTGTAGAATATAATTCTTTATTGGCCAAGTGTGACTGGACATACAAGGAATTTGTCTTTGGTGCATATGTTCTCAGTGTAAATAAAAAGAAGGGTACATTCATCAAGAAGAATCATAAGATACAACACTTAATGATAGTCATGGGGTACAAATAAGCAGTCAAATCATACTAGGAGACAATAAACAATATAAATCGTAAGGATACAAGCAACAAGTTGTAGTCATAGTGGCGTGGGATGGATGATGGAACGATGAGAATAATAGTAATGCAGACTTAGTAAATAGTTTGACAGTGTTGAGGGAATTATTTGTTTAGCAGACTGATTGCATTAGGGAAAAAACTGTTTTTGTGTCTAGTTGTTCTGGTGCCCAATGCTCTCTAGAATTCTAGAACAGAATTCTTTATTGGCCAAGTGTGATTGGATATACAAGGAATTTGTCTTTGGTGCATATGCTCTCAGTGTACATTAAAGGAAACGGTGCAGATGACAGTTTCAATAATTCCTCTGTAGAACTATAGATACACAGCAGATAGCAGCTCTTCAGCCATCAATCTTAGACCCATGTTAACAATTTAAAGCTTAAATAAGCCTCAAATATCTAGGGAAACCCCTAGAGAGAATTTTCTTACTAAGGTTTTCTATCTTCACCCAACCATTGTTGGGCCAAAATAACATGGAGCTTTTTGTTACTTCAGTGAAGACTGGGTGATGCCTTGAAGACATGGAAAGCTGCTACTGAATATTGACCTTATTAGACAGCTTGCACTGTATACAGTACTTAACTGAATTGTGCTTTACTTGCAAGCTTACAAATTGCCCAGCCACCATAGAATCAGACTCTAAGATCCAGATGCCTAGCTTTGAAAACTGACTGGAGTCCTTTGGGGGTGTATGATGTTTGTTGCTGGATGGATTTGCCATCTTTCTTATTGTAAGATATTCTGTTGTTTTTACTGTGTTTTGTTTTCATGAAATGAGTCAGGCAGCATCTAAATATCTCTGAAGCCCATTGTAAATAAAATATGGGACAAATGCATAATCAATCTCTGAAAACACTGGAATACTAAAAGACATGAAAAAAAACAATTTTGGCAGAGTTTAGCTGCCTGGAATTGGTTAACGTTTTCATAATTTTTATATCACCTCTGTAATTATAAAAGAATATACAGGGAGTCCTCGACTTATGACCACAATGGAGCCCAAATTTTGTTAAGTGAGACATTTGTTAAAAGAATTCAGCCCCATTTTACAACATTTCTCGCCACAGTTAAGTGAATCACTGCAGTTGATAAATTAGTAACCTGTTTTTAGAGGGAATCTGGTTTCCCCATTGACTTTGTTTGTCAGAAGGTTGCAACAGGAGCAGGGGCGTAGCCAGAGGGGTAGCTAGGGTGGCTATTGCCACCTCTAAAAATGTCCTTGCCACCTCTGTTGCCACCCCTCTAAAGACGGCAACAGGGAAACGTTTTTATTTTGAGAATCTGTAAGCCACTTTGTGCAGAAGAAAGATTATTAATAACATAACTGTGGACTCCCTCAATAAATCCTTGCCACCCTCTGGCCACCCCCAGTTTAAAAATCTAGCTCCGCCACTGAACAGGAGATCACATGACTCCAGGAGGCTGCAATGGTCGTAAGTATGAACCAGTTACCAAGCATCTGATCACACCATCCTGGAAACGCTGCAAAGGCTGTGACTGTGAAAAGGTGTCATAAGTTACTTTTTTCAATGCTGGTGTAATTTCGAGCAGTCCCTAAGTGAACTGTTGTAAATCGAGGACTACCTGTACCTAACTTGACCAAGTACCTACACAATTAGGATGCCCGTAAAAACAAGATCGACAACCACTAAATACCTTTAAAAAGTATAAAGTGATAACTTTTCTAAAACCGAGCAGAAGGAAGCCTATTGGAACGTGGACAGGGGATCTCTAAGAGGGAGGAAACCCCACAAGTTTCCGGCAAGTGTTTGTTAAGCCGGATCCCACTTCGTTCAGAAGTGATTCAGAGCGATCTCCCAAAAAAACGGGCCAATCCCACCGCAGCTTTAGCCCTGCTTGACCCGATGCGCTTTACGCTGCTCTGCAGAAAAGAGGCGTTCTCCAAAACAGGAGTCTCCAACCTTGGCAACTTTAAGCCTTGGAGGACTTCAACTCCCAGAATTCCCCAGCTTTGGGAGTTGAAGTTCTCCAAGGCTTAAAGTTGGCAAAGCTGACTGGGGAATTCTGGGAGTTGTAGTCCTCTAAAGCTTAAAGTTGCCAAGGTTGGAGACCCCTGCTTCAAAAGACCTCCGCCACCTTCTGTTAGGCCCGGCGGCGGCGCTCTGCCCGCTTACCTCGCTGCGTTCCGGCCTAGCCGGCCCGTACGATCCAGGGCAACAGCCCCCACGATGCTCGCTCATGGCGCCCGGCCCCGCTCCTCCCGGAGCCCTAGAAGCCAGCAGGCAGAGGGGCGCCCGCGGAAGGCTTCTCCTGACCTTGCTCTGCTTCTCCGCCTCCACTCGGGGCGGGACTTGCGGGCGGCTGCAAGAAGGGCAAGGCGGGAGGGAACAACTCCCAAGATCCGATTCGGAAGTGGAGTCGAGTCGAATGAGGCTTCTTCGCCATTCACCTTCCTCGCTTCGGGCTGCGGAAACCGGCCTCTTTCGTCCCCGCGTGGGCGCTCTCCCGTGTCTTGACGGGCAGCGCCTTCGGGTTGATGTCCTGCGGTCACTGGGGGAGGAAGCACGCGGGTGTCTGCGGATTGTTGTAGTAGTGGGGGCGTCCTTGCGAAATGGCTGGTGGGGGAAGGCTACCTATTCATAAAATGGCTGCCAGAGGCCCATAAACGAAACAATGTTTTATTATCAGCATCCTGCTTGAGCCTTCCTTGTGCCCTGCAAGACACCGTGCCAAAAACCACGTTTAGTTTAGTTTTTTTTAAAGAAGGGGTATTTGACTCAGACCTGTTCTTGCAAATCAAGATGATGCTTGGGATCTTTGCTTGCACTTGGCCACCGTTGCATTTGTGTGATTTGAAACTTTTTAAATGTAAAAAGGTGAGGCAGGCTGCACCTAGAAGGAGATAGCAATACTCCTGTTGGTGGTGTCCAGGAGCATTTGCTTTGGAAGAGAGCTTCACTACCAGCAACAAAAGGTATATTGAGTCACCAATCCCATTGCAAAACCTTACATCTTCATGTCAAACAGCAGAAAGGCTTGGCTTGACCATGACACTCAGACAGGTGGTTTAGGATTTTGAAAAATGAATTAAAATGGTTCTGTATTTTTCTTGCCAGAGAGTATCTGGGATTTACCACTTCAACTATACAATAGTTATGATACAAATGTGCCTCCAAATACTATTTGTTAGGAAACATCAGGTTTATTTATCTCATATGCTTTATAATTGTTTATTCAGTTTTTCCACTACTGGAAAAGATATATCTGTTAGGAAGGCCTGGAGGAATGTTGCCCATGGGATCTCAATAGGTTGGACATGACTTCACAACTAACAATAACAATCTGTTAGGAAATTTCCCGTTGTATCTGGAATGCTGTGAATTCTTGGGTCATGAATCATATATACTTATTATATAAGGTGTGAATATTTGCAAATTTGTGAAGTATTTAAGAATCAGCCAAAAGTTTCATTAAAATTCAAATCATTTACTTAAAATAGATTAGTTTTACTATGCACTCTATATGTCTTGAAATATCCAGCTATACTTTTGCAGTGACAACTTTTGTCAGTTATGGTCTATTCCTTCTCTTCAGTTCAATATGTACAGCTGGAACTAATCTAGCACAACTATAGTTCTGTGCATGGAAGCTATGTTCTGCCACTGCATTAATTTCCTTCCCTATCATTTACCTGATGTCTTACTTTTTACAGAAAGCAGACAAAGGTGAAGGGCATAGGCAGGGAAGAGCCACTGCTGAGACAAAAACGAGACAGATGTGGCATAATCCCATTCCAATAAATAAATAAAATAAATATGAGCAAACATTTCAAATGGAACTTTTTCTACCATAATTCATGTGAAGATAAAGTGAGGGATGAGGGAAGCACATGTAGACTTGAAAGATTTTGATACTTATAATAGTTACAATAAAGATAATTAGCTCTATGTGGCATTGGCTTCTTAGTCTAGTCTATTTTATAAGTAACTCATGAAATCATCAGCTCATCACAAAGTACATGTACATGATACAAGATTTAAGTATACCCTTAAAACAGCAGTTAAAAATAAATTGCAGCAAATAAAATTGCAATTTTATAAAAGCATATTTCTTAAAAATGTAGACAGTAAAACGGGTAGCTTTGAAAGAAAGAGGGAAGGTTCCTTACCAAAGCAGTGAAAAGTAAAAAGGTTTAAATCTAACCAAAGGAATGTGAAAATGTCTTGGGCAGTTTTCATGCTGATACTGTATCTTGGTCTGACATAAAGAATGTGAACCTGAATCTATTTCAATTGAAGGTCCTGGGAAGGAAAGAATTTTCAAAGGAAGTTTACCAGGATGTGCAGACCTTTCCTTCTATTAGGTGTGGCACTGGGTACGATGGGAGGTTGAGATGAGCCATTTGATATGGGAAGTGCACCAGGCTAGAAACCTGGAGTTCTTATTCCACATTAAGCCTAAAGCAAGTGGATAGGGAGTAGGCAATGACAAGCCACTTCCGAAATTTTGCCAAAAATACTGCAGGAAGTCACCAGGAGTCAACATTTGAGTTGAAGGCACACACACACAAGTTTAGATGTTACTTCTCAAATAGAGGTCTTAGTGCAACCCTAGGTGTATTTACTCTGGTCAATTTCTGCTGTGTTTGCCAAGTCTTGCTTCCTAGAAGTATGTCTGGAATTTGCTCCTGAGAGTGATACTCAGCCATTTAGATGGTGTTAAAGGGGAATTGGAAAAGTTAAGGAACAACTAGACGATCAACTGCTATTAATCTTGATGTCTGTTTAACTGCCTGATCGCCTTTCAATACAGATACCAGAGTAATACTAGGAAAAACAAATCATATTTGCTGCTGAGTTTCCTGAATACATTTGTTGACTTGAATATAACAGGGGTCCCCCACCCCTGGTCCATGGCCCGCCAGGAATCCGGCTGCGCAAGAGGGAAGCTCCATCGACACACATGCAGGATCCAGGCGGCATGAAATTATGCCGCCCCCTTCTTGATTTGTGGAAAAACCATCATAAGCATCAGTCGGAATTTTCTCTGGCGCCCATTCTTGAGGACCATTCTGCACACTTTGATACACGCCCCAATGGTTACTTCTGGATTTGATTTGCAATCTCCTTTAAGCAAGTCTGCTTCAGTATTGGTCTCCCCTTCCCCCACCTTTTCTCTATAGAAAAGGGTATCCTTTTAATTTTTTTAAGACATGTATTGACGTTTAACACATTCTATGGTGCTCAGTCATCACGACATGGTGCAGGGCTGAATTGATAAGGCTTTTTTAGAGGAGGGATTCTAACACAAATCGGTATTTATCCCAATTTACCTTCAAAGAAAAGGCAACTGGATTTTAAATGAAATTTTTAAAAATCCTGTGCAATTGTCCTGTACCTTCCATAATTTTGTGACTCAACTCACCTTGGAGATTTCTCTTCCTCCTCACAACATGTATGCATGTGAAACTGTATGTATGCCAGAAATCCCAAAACAGGTTAAACATTTGTATTGAGTAATTGCAGATTGAATTTAATTGTAAGATGTTCACTTATAAAATGTATTGATCCCTGACTCAAAGTCAGTTGGTACCTCCATGATTGAGGGGCGAGTAGAACCTCAATCTTTTTACCCAAGTCCAACATCTTTCACATTGCACCACTTGGGCTCACATAGTCTTACACTAAATATACAATATTTGCAAAAGCTTTTACAGTGCTAACTAGAGTTAGATTAGTTCACCAGTGCTCAGCTAGTGGTAACTTGCCTGAAAGACACCCTGCAAATTGAAGACCTACTGATGGTTAGATTGGGAAGTTAAAAAAAATCTGAAAAGGTAATGGCAAACCACTTCTGAATTAAGAAAACATTTTTGTTGGATATGTCCATAAAGTTAACCAGAAGTCAAATTTGATGTATGAAAAACATTTCCAAGGATACAATACTAACAGTTTTTCTTAGCTTTTTTTCTTTACAAAGGTATAAAAGCTCAACCATTTTAAATGTACATTATCGAGTTTCACTGGTTTTGCAAAATATTTAAACAGAGCAAATAGATTTTCTTCAAAATTAAGTATTGTAAGAAATTTTTAATTGAAAATAGCTACATTTTAGGATATGCAGTGAAAGTGTGTTACAATATTAAAATATTTCTCAGCTGTCAACAGGTACAAAAAAGGTTAAAACGTTAAGCCTTCAATGTACAACTTGTACAACTCCCAAATCCATTTCATCATCTTTATCCACTCTGCCTCTGAGTAGATGTTCTGCATGATTTTTATTGTTAATCTTGCCTTTCCAGTTCAAGGCAGCTTGCGTGATTATCTCAATTTTATCCCAATTGAATTAGAGTGGTTGGATTGAGCAGTAATCCCGTCAATTTATCCCATCAATTTCCACAAGGGATTTAAGCCTAGATGTCTCAAATCTTAGTCCAAAGAGCTTCAATCTCTACATCATACTGAATGAGAGCCCAGACATGGCATGTCTTCAAACAACATCCTGGCATACTTAGAAGAGAAAAAAAGAGCTTTCCCTATTATCCAGATGAGAAGACAGCTCTGTAAAACAGTTGTAGCCTTACAGACAAAAACCTTTTCTTATTGTAATGAAACAGCATGCAAAAGACTATAACTGTAAAAAGTATAACTATTGCTACAATTACGTGCTATCAGACGCTTAAATACCTTATTTTGCTTATCTGATCAGTGTTTCTATTTGGATTTTTGGAAAACTGGGAATAAAGCATTTATTTTTATCAGACTAAAAGAACTATTTGAACTAAGTAAAATAGATAGGCTAATGAGAACATGAAGTAACGGGCTAATTTTTAAGACTTATTATTAGGTACAGTTCAATTAGGATATAACCACTAAACTAACTAGGAATTGGAAACCCTAACACAAATTGCATCAGCAATAACATGCTTTATTAGTGCCTACCCTGCTGCTTGAACAATTCAAGTATTGGTTTACTTATAAAGCATAACAAAACTTAGCATATAGTGCCTAAAGGATTACCACAAACTAGCTCAATGGCTTTGCTTCAGCTGTCTCCATCTTACGAAATTTTAAATGGAACAAGTGGCAGCACTCATGTTATCTCTGACAGATAGTAATACTGACATATATGCTTTATTAAATGTATAGTGCTAACAACCAGATTAAATAAGATTTTAAAATTGTTCATAAACCTTCATAGGTTTCACCATTTCATATTTTATCTGTTTCTTGCAAAAATAAAAAAGCTGTCCTGAACAATAGACAGTGGTGCTAATTAACAGATGTATGGAATAACCTTGCTTTGTCTCAAATTAACATTAGTCCAAAAGGCTAAAATGTGGGCAACATAAAGAAATTCTGAAGGTACCATAATTATTTGGGACACATATTTCTTATACTTATTTGGGGTTGATTTCATAGTTGGGGACTATCCAGTTACCAAAATACATCTTGTTACAAAACTGAGGTTCCATAGATCAAGAAAGTCCCAAAGGACTTTAGAGGGTTACCATAGCAACTCAATTGTCAGGATTTCAAGCCCATTCAGTTCAGTAGCTTTTGAGGGAAAAAAGTAACCAAAATCCAGCTTTTAAAAGAATATGATTATCAAAAGTTAGGTAAAATTCAAGACACTACTGGAAAACTTTCCTATGATTTTTCTTGCCATATATTTAAAAGAAACTAATTTAAGTCACACAGTAATGCGGTGTACAATTTTAATAAGCATTTCTTATTAAAAGCTTGATAATGTTCAAATATACAGAGAAAAGCTATTTATATAGCTACATACACATTTTGAGTCAATGACTACAACATTAATCATCCTAGCTTTCCCTTGGCATTAGAGTAACAACAAAGTATTGTTTGTGCACATGTGTATGTAAACACACACACACTACTGTATAGGCCTTATGAATTTTTGTAATGTATTCTGCTGTGACTGTTGTAAAACAATTGTGTTATATACAGAGCTATACATATAACATAGGGATATGCTAGATATACACAGGTTATATATAACAATATTTTACAATATACACAGCCTTTCCTAAAAGGGCTTCGGAGAATATTAACTTTATTATGCCTCAACTTTTCTGTGAGGTAGGTAGCATTTTTTAAATTACAGAATGCAAGAGGCTCAGACATTATGAAAGCCAAAGCTATAAGCCAAGTAGCAAATTCAAAAACAGAACCTGAATTCCATACCAAACATGAAAAACTCCATCCTTATCCTTAAAAGGGCTGTCATTCAGAAAGAATGATTTCATCAAAATGTGCATGGGGTGGTGGGGGAGGGGGAGATAAAGCACCTGCTATTTAATTTTTTTAAAACTGAGTAAGCCTGGCACAGTCAGCTTTTAAGAGAACAGTCTTCAGTCTTTATTTAAAAGAGCTTACAGTTAGGGTTTACACTGCTAGAGTGCTTGCCAAACAGTAGATACTCTACAGAAGCAGGATGCTATTTTCAAGCTAAGGCAGAAAGAGGCGTGAAAGTTGTTGACATAGAGAAAGAGAAGAATTTTGGCAGAAATTCAGGCAAGTTCTTAATGATGTGCAATACCCGCCCCCTTGCCAAAACTCCACAGAAAAAAAGAGTTAACAAATTATAAGGAATTCCTGACTATGAGATGGTAAGCGTAAAATAACAAAGAATCTTCTCCTTTCCTACAATATGTTAGTGCTCAACTAAGTAGGATCTTAACATACTGAAATATTATGCACTAAAATGCTTTAATAAAAACAGCATTTTGTATGTGCACCACAATGCATTTGGCAAACGTTTTTGTGCCGAGTAAGCTATATCTGATGAAAAGATTATACTTTGCTGGATCAGGCCATCTTAAAATTTTCTGCTAACTGTAAAATGCAAATTGAACTTAACTGAAGAGGAAAAGTAGTTTTACTCACTTACAAATAACTTAATAGAGAACTGTGATGTGCAATAGCAACTAAAATATACAGGTCACATAAATAAAAACTATTTTTTTCAGTATGACTGTAATTTATTAAAAACTGTAACAAGATACTTAAAAAAGTCTAGATACAAAAGTAGTTAAGCTGCTCACGAACATTAAATTTTTTTTTTCAAAATGTACCTTCAAATAATCATGATCTTATAAACATTTTACAGTTACCAGGTAGTGCCCAGGCTGAAAATTTAACCAGCTTGAAACACAGCAGAACAAGTGTCTGGATTTGAGCTGGAGGTGTAAGCCTCCTAACTGAGTGCTCAAAGAAAGAGGGATACAAAATGTTGATTGTAAACGATTAAATACTGTGCATTGGCTTCCTTCTTACGTACAAAAAGAATCTCACTAAGGTTATACAGACTACATGCAAAACATTAATGGTGGTATTTATTGTGCCAGAGTCCAGTGCAAGCAGACAAAATTGCAATGGCAGTGGTTTTTGTAAGCAAACGTGAATGATTTCAACTCTTAGCTCTAACTGGCAAGAACTTTTTACAAGTTCAATATACATGATGCACAACTGCAGCCAACCACAAACTTAAACACCATTTTCCTTTTTTTTTAAAATGTTAAAATAAACCACAGGACATACTTCATCTTTTATTTTGAAATTTCCTATTCCCTCTATACAAGCACCTTTGCTGAAACACTTTCCAGAAAGGCAGCAGTGAATTTTTTTTGAAGAACATTTGACATATTTCCACCCCTTTTGCAAAAAGTTAAATCACAGTGTAATTCATATTGTTCTGCTGTCATCTGGCTGGATTTGGCCAAGAAGTTAATGACTAGCAAATGATCACAATCTTAACATCGCCAGTGCTTCTTCAGCCCTTAGGTTGAAAACTTTGCTTGGGAATGTTGCATTTTATCATTGCAGTACCAGCAACAGGAGGGGGCATGACAGCATTAACTTTCATAAACTTTTATGGACAAATGGAAACTCTACAAAAAATCTAGCTAGTAATAATTATACAGCAATGCACACTTTTTTTTAATAGTCTACACAAAACCAAAATTTTTGGTCTTAATGGCGAGTAGTAACTTCTGTTTAAGAATCTGTTTAGAAGAATAAAGTGGAACATAAAGGCGCGATATACATGTGTTTGCTGTAGGAAGGTGTTGATCATCTGGTGGTCTTATTGTGATGGATGGCATAGGCTGAAATCCTTCTTCACTAGCAGGTAATGATGGGCTAGATGTCCAAAAGTAAACCTAAGGGCCATTAAAAAAAACCTGTGTCAATCCTTCACTGAACAAATTCATATACAATTCTGATATTAATCATTCCATACCCTATAAGAAATATAACGGATAGTATCTTGCAAACAACATATATTTTTATATGAACAATTTTTAATCTATCTCAGTTTCTGTTAATATTTCTTTCCTAACCCCAAGATCTGTATACAGTGACATTAAAATGAACACCTAGCAATTTTTTAACATGCTTAATTTTTAACAAAGATTTGTGTCAAATCTCTTGTCTTAAAATCCCTTTACTGGTAAACATTCAAGTAATATGGGTAATATTCAGGTGAAAATGCCACAGATGGGGTGAATGACCTTTTCCACCTATTACACTTTTTAAAGTTGATTAGATTGTTAAATGTACTTAACTGGAATTATAGGAACTACACACTTAGGAATGAGACCCATCATTTCATTAATGCACCTTAAGATCTGATTCTTAAAATTACCTTTTATTTCCACAAATAAGGAAATTTGGGTTCATATGGTAAATGCATAACATTCCGGCTAATTTATTGCCACACTGTACTATTATTTTTTTGTGAGCATCAACACTAATGTTCTCTAGAGATCTGGCCTAGATAAAATACCAAAGTGGAAAGCAAAACATCTACTTTTTAAGTATTTTCAAGGACTAGATATTTCTCATTTACATTTTTTCACTTTCCATGGAAAATTCCATGTCATATCTCAAGTACTATTCAAATTTCCTCACTTTGAAAAGTTTGCAATGTAATCTCAGGACTTCATATTAAAGAAATTCTAAATCCAAAGTATATGGGATATAAATCAACATGAGGAAAAAATGGACAATAATATTTAAATGAGAATGTTTTTTTTACTTTTCAAAGCATTAAAGGAATTTAATAATTAGATACTCAAAAGGAATGCTCCAAGAAAAAGAAATAATACTTACTAAATCTTGTCTTTCAGTCATACTCATCTTCTCTACTATGGACCAAAACCATCGTTTAAACTGCAAAAGTTTCTCAGCATTTTCTCCTATTCAAAATGAAATAAAAGTTACCTCATACTTTCAAAAGTGAATTTATGGAAAAACTTGAAATATAGTAACCATGTATTAAATGCAATTGAAATAGTATGTATGTGTGTATGTATGTATGTATGTATGTATATATGTGTTTATTTATTTATTAAATTTTTAAAGAGCACTACTCTTTAATTAGTCAATAATACAACGTTCATTATAAATTACATTTTGCATTAAGCAAATGATCAAGTCTCAAATTTTCAAAAAAATCCAAAAATTGTATCTGAAAGAAATAACCTGAACTATCATTTTTCATTCGTGAAGAAGTTCTCCATTGGGCACAACGTAAATACAATCAAGAAGCACTAGTATGTATGTTTACACACAACTGGTTCCATCCCCCAGAAGAATGGACACTAGTGACAATATATTCTCACTAGATCCCTTTCACATGTTCTCTAGAGGAATAAAAAGGGCCAGCTTATACAACATTGGATAACCCTATATAAATTATAAAACATTTTATTTCTAAACAGTATGCAAAAAAGCTGATCAGACTTTTATCATGGTGCAACTTATGATCAAAATATACTATACCTGACTCATCATTGAAAGAAGTAAAGCTGATTAGCATCTGCACATTAACTTCACCACATCCATTGACTAGAAGCCTGAAATCTTCTGCTGTCAAGTCTTCTAATGAATTCTTTGGGAGTACATCCAACAGACCCTTCCTCATTGCCTGAAAAGGCCACCAGAAATAGAATTTCAGCACTCAAATGCACACTGCTGGGTTACAACGCAAATCAAGCTTCCTTGCAGTGATACACAAGTCTTGTCATGTTCTTGTCATGAATTTCAGCATCTTCCCAGAATAATCCTTTTGTTTCACATCATCCACACCCAGAGGTAAAGAAGAGAGGGTGTGTATGTGATGTCCTCTGCGTATTTACCTGAAGTTACTATTTTATGTTCTGGAATCAAGGGACCAGCTGGAATTGTTCTACGCCTCAAGAGAGCTACTCAGCTATCAAGGCCAATCCAAATTTAACTGAGAATGAGTATATATATATTTTTTTTTTTGCAGAAACAGAATAGCAGAAAAATATCAAATGGGAAATTGGCAGATTTGTTCACCCTCATTCATAACTGGATCAGGAGATAGAACAGTATTTACTATGCTAATTCTAAATTTCACACAGATACACTGCTGATACTAAGGGAAGTATTTCTCTTATTATTTCTGATTATTTCATTGATGGCTTAAAAGTTTGTATCTATCCATTCAACATGATTATTTCTTTACAGATTACAGAACAGTACTAAGAAAAAGTGCATTAAATTCCAAGAAGATTTCACATCACTTACATGTAGAGGTTGTTCTGCAACTACTAACATTCTATGTTCTGCATATTTACGGACATATTCATACACATTTTGAGGAGTGACTGGTATATTTACACCATTGGAAATAAGTTCAACCTAGAAAAATAATGCAACACAGAATAATTTTAAAAATCTTATTAAAGGCTTCATAACCATCACTTATTCATCTTAGTCTTGCTTACTATCTACTGATGTTAATTAACATTAAAAGAGATTCTGAGCAAGTAACATTAAACACAGTAATTTGTGCCTACCTGTCCTCCACCTTCCTCTTTGCACAGGTCTATTGCAAAAGCTAAATCCATTGCTGCAAAAACTGCATCAGCATCTGTGCTTTGGGAAGCAAGGATGAGTTGCCGTAAACTCTCATACATAACCGGATCAAAAAAGGCAAAATCATGCCAGTTAACCTGAAAATAAAAAGCAATCATTAAATATTTACCCATGTTTACAAGTAGTACAGTTAAGCTTATTGTTGGGAATTTTATAAAATTTTACAACAAATATTCTCATATCTATTTTAAGAACAATGGTGTATGCACATTTCCATTATCTGATCACGAAGTTAAATAAATCACAATATAAGCACAAAAGTATATGGGCATGATTTATTGATTTATTGATTTATTGATTTCACAATTTCTATACCGCCCCCTCTCCCGAAGGACTTGGGGCAGTGTACAGCCAACTAAAAAACCACTAAAGATAAATAACAGTTAAAACAAATTTAAAACTAATTAATATAATGGCTGATCAAATTAAAACCTGATGTAAAAAATTTAAAAATTTAACACAATTAAAACCAATTAAAACTAATTAAAATCCCCAACCGATAGTACTAGGCCAGACCGGCCTGTTGGAACAAAAAGGGTTTTAATGCGCACCGGAAGGTCCGTAGGTCCGTATCTCCGGGGGCAATTCGTTCCAAAGGGAGGGTGCCCCCGCAGAGAAGGCTCCCACCCTTGGGGCCGCCAGACGACAACGTCCTGACAATAGAACCCCAAGGAGGCCTGCCCTGTGGGAACGCACAGGTCGGCGGGAGGCTGATGATGGCAACAGGCGGTCCCGTAAGTACCCGGGTTAGTCCTCAGACTGATTGTTACTTCTGATTTGGGCTTATAACCATTTCAGCTCCAGCATACTAAAATTGGAATTCTACTTTGTTTTAAAAATAATGGCATATTTTAGTCATTTGATGAAATTTCTGTTTAGAATGAAATGAATGAAAGGCTTAGGACACGGGCTATAATGATCTCTCTGTCTCTCCCTCTCTCTCCCTCTCTCTCTCACACACACACACACAAATCATTTGGTATCTTATTTGTAGATCTATATTATACTCAGAACAAAGCTTTTTGAAATATTCTTACCTTTTCTGGATAAAGTATAGGATAGCAAGGAAGGGAACAAACATTTTAAACAAGAAGGATGGAGGTCAAGGGAGCAATGCCCTACATTTTTAGCTGAAAACCAATTTCATTAAATAATGCAGCAGCCCAATGCTAAAATCACTAAGAAATACTTACCTTTCTGCCAAGAAGAACTTTTATTACATGTCGATTTAATGTAATTGGACATAGTTCATTTTGCAGCAAGCACAACCCTAGAATTCTGAAAATCAGTAGAAAGCAGTTAATATCTTAACAGAAAATTGCTAACAATATCAAAATTAAGATTGTATTAAGATACAAAAGAGTCATTATTTTCAAATTTTGTTTGAAAATCCCAATCTTATTACATTTACTGTCATATATTCATTTTGTATAGTTTTTCTCTCTGAAAGCAATTCACTCATCTTGAGGATATTTTACCTGCCAATATTTCTGAAGCAATTCAGTCTGGCTTCTGTATTTTTGCCTGGCCTCGGTGTATAAAAACCACGTTTTCCAGGTTGATAAAACAGTGGTGCATTATCATCACCATCATCTGTATCATCTAATTCCATGTCCACAACGCTACGACTAGAACCATGTCGTTTTCTATTTTCCTTTTTAAAAGAAACGCACAATAGAAATAAAAACTGTAACAACTGTTCTTTAGTACTGAACTGTGTATTCAAAATTACCATTCAAAAAGGTGATTTAAACAAATGCTAATGCTAATTTAATAATATACATCTATGTACTTATGTAGTAGTTTCTAAAATATGGACTCTGCCTTTGTTTTGTGTGTTATCTCTTCAAGCAAATAAAAACTAAAAAGAGTAGTTTAATTTCTAATAACTGGTTTCCAGCTATGCTCCCCCCCCCCCCAAAAAAAAAAAAAAAAAGGATAGTGGAGCGATCTTTGCTTGTCTTCTCCTGCCCGTGGAGGTTTAGGGGGTGATTCTGTGCGTCCCTCCGTTCAACTATTTTTCTGGTTCTTTCTTAAGCAGGGTAGGGTGGGCTGAAGGACAGCAGCTCAGGACCATCCTCCTCCTCCTCCTCCTTTTCCTTCCCAAGATTGAGGCGGTTACAGGAAATGAGAGCAAAAAGATCCTGTGCTTTGTCAGAGGATGACAATATTTTTTTTTTTTGCAATTTCCTTTATACTTCCAAACGGTTCCCTCCACCCCCCCCCCCTTCTTCCTTTGTTCCCCTCCCAGCACACAACTTATCACTTTTGGGGGTATGGTTATACAGTGTTTGCAAAACATGAGATTAAAAGATTTGAGGAATCTGGACACTCTTTCTTTTGCAGCTTGACCTCCTTCCTTCCTCCCTCCCTCCCGCCCCGCCCCCCCCCTCTCCCTCCCTCCTTCCCGTCCTCCCTTCTTCTCCCTTCACCTTCCT
>JAEANM010002271.1:0-24979 GCA_017656035.1 Myanophis thanlyinensis | reverse complement strand
TGTGTGTGTGGTTGCACTCATCAAGATGGGTCAAGGGGAGCTTGGCGAAATTCTGTGGTAGCCTCAGCGATTGGCTGCAGCAGGGTCATGGGACAGAGTGTGGCTTGATTGCCTTTGGTCAGATCATGTGGTGTGGAAGCCAATGGTGGCAATGAGAGACACATAAACCTGGAGGCCATCTTTCACAAGAGGGTGAGGGAGCCTCTTGCCTTCTCTTATGGAAGGTTGGATGTGAGGGCAAAGCGAGAGGAAAGAAAGGTGCCTTGTGGTTCACACTAGAGATATAATTCATTCCTTTTCCTGTCTAATACAGGATTGGTATAAATAAATACCTGAGCAATGCCAGGTTATCAGATACTAACTTCATAAAACAGTTGTTCATGTGGATGAACTGGAGTTGGAGCTGATGACTGTGGCAAAGACCAAAGAATCGATGAGTAGACACATGTGCTTCAGACAACTGCTCGAGAGGAAATTGCAGGACAGCAGTTATCCATAGACTTGGCACTGGGAGACTGAGTTCCAGCCCCATTGCTAATCAATTGCAATTTAGATTAGAATTTCTGAGATTTGCTCAAGAAATAGCTGGGAGCAACCAAGGAGACAATGTAGAATTGCCCTTTATCTGCATGTGCAAACATGCATACACATTCCATATTTACTAAGAGTTAGGTATCATTCTACAAATGGGATCTATTATTTAGTTTTAAATTTTAACTTTTTATGATTGCAACATGAATCTCCTGCTTTTATTGCACATGGATCATCCAGAGGCAACTTGTTCTCAGTAGAACTGTCAGCTCCACCCTGTTCTTGCTTAAACAATCACTTCTCTTAGGATGAAAGAAAAATTGAGCAAGGGTATGTGGTCCTGTCTGGACTACTAAACGCCCAGTGTCTGATTCATTCTTACTTTTAAAGAAGTTTTTTTATTTTTTAAACAAACATATAAAAACATACATACACAAACAGACAAAACATAAAAACATATAAACTAAAAAACATCATCCAGTTCTATGCTTACAGTGTGTCAGTTGGTTACAAAAAAATTTATTTGTGCCATTCTTTTACAGTCTTCACTTACAGTTTTATATAAGTTATCATTTTATTTATCTTAATACATATTCATATCTCACCAATTTGTTGATATTCTTTTCACTAATCTATTGTTCCATCATTTTATATGAGATAGTTCTCAGTGTTTAAAGTTCTATATTCAACCAGTGGTTATATATTTTTGTATTTACAATCTATATCCTTGTATTAGTCTTATTTATAAAAAGTTAACATGTTTCAATAACTATATCTTTTCATCTAACCATTGGTAAAATAAATCCCATATTCTATAAAATTGTTTGTCCTCTTGTTCTCTAATTTCAAATGTCAATTTACTCATTTATGCACAGTTCATAATTTTCTTTTTTTATATAAACATTTTTTATTTTTCATTTTATAAACAATCACATCAGTTGCGCGCCACTTGAGTAAAAATATAATCTTATACAATCTACATTTGCCTTTTCAAAGTACATCATAACCATAAAATCATAGCTTAATACATCATATACTATGTTATATATTCTTGTTCAATAGTCTATACCACTTTACATTCACTTAAACTCTAAAAATTAAAAAAAGGAAATCTCACGTCTTATTTTTATTATCAAGCCATTGATAAAAGGCTTCCCATCTCTTATTGTATTCCTCCATATCTTTTTCTCTTATTTCCATAGTCAGTCTATCCATTTCTGCATACTCCAGTATTTTTTTAATCACTTTCCCCTCTGTTGGTACTTCTTCCAATTTCCAATTTTGAGCAAGTACTATTCTCGCTGCTGTTAGAACATGTAATATCAAGTAAACATTTTCTTTACTATAACTCTTTTGTATTATGCCCAATAAAAAAAATCTGGTTTCAGATCTATATGTAATTTAGTCATTTTTTCTAGCCATGTATGTATCTTCGTCCAAAATTTCCTTGCCATTGGGCATGTCCACCACATATGGTAGTAGGACCTGAGTGTTTCATGACATTTCCAACATTTTGCCGATTTATTCTTAAATATCTTTGCCAATCTTGTTGGAGGCAGATGCCATCTATAAAATATTCTATATAAATTATCTTTATATGCTGTTGACATTGTCATTTTATAATTTCTATCCCATAGTTTCTGCCACTGATCCAGATCTATTGTATGACCAAAATTTTTCGTACAGGCAATCATTGTTTCTTTTACTTCTTCTTCCCCTAATTTCCTACTCAATAAATAATTATATATTTTCTTTATTACCTTTTCATCTGTTCCTCTCAGTATTTGATCTAATTCTGTTGGATCTTTATAAAAACCATATAATTTCATGTCTTCCAAATATCTAGAATGTATTTGTATCTGCATGTACCAAGAGAGATCAATTCCTTGTGCATTCAATTCTTGTTTTGTTTTGAGCTCCCCACTTGTATTCAAAATGTCTTTATATCTTACAATATTTCCCGCATCCATCAAATTTGGGTGTGTAAATGCTTCTATAGTAGATAGCCAAACTGGGATTTTCAAATAATGCTGTTGTCTCACTTTCTCCCATATCAACCATAACACATTTCTAACATAATGTCTCTGAAAATATCCATGAATCTTATTCTTCCCATACCATAAAAGATCCATGAATCTTATTCTTCCCATACACCTCAATTGTAAATCATGACCCTCCAAGATCAGTAATCTCTTGTTCCTCAATTCTATCCATTCTTTCAACCAAGTAAGTATTACCGACTCATAATACAATTCAAAATCAGGTAATCCAAAATCCCCCTCTACCTTTTGCATCTTGTAATAATCTTAATTTTATTCTGGCTCTTTTCCCCTGCCAAATATAACTCATCATCATCTTATTCAAAACTTCAAAGTATTTTTTCTCCAGTTTTATCGGTATAGTCTGAAATAGGTATAGTAACCTTGGTAAAATATTCATTTTTATAACAGCTATTCAGCCCATCAATGATAATTGTAAATACTCCTATTTTTCCATATCTACTTTAAGTGATTGTAATAATTTATCATAATTATCTCCTTTAATTGTACCACATCGTGCTGTTAGGAAAATTCCTAGATACTTCACTGTTTTCACTATTTGGATACCCATTTCATCCATTAACACCTTTTTTTGCATAGTAGTTAAATTCTTGACCAACATTTTAGTTTTTTCTCTATTTATTTTCAAACCAGGCACTTCTCTATATTCTTCTATTTTCTCTAGCAATTTAGATCCTGATTTTTGAGGGTTCTCTAAAATAAAAACCAAATCGTCTGCAAAAGCCTGCAGTTTGTACCTTTTCCTTTTAATCTCCAATGCTTCAATAGCGTCCTCCTGCCTCACATTTCTATTCAATACTTCCAAGGTCAGAATAAACAATAAGGGGGACAGTGGGCAACCTTGCCTTGTTCCTTCCATTATGCTAACTTTTTCTGTTGTATCTCCATTCACCATAACTCATATTGTTTGTTTGTGGTAAGTCGCCTTAATCAATATTAATAATTTTTTGTCCAAAATCCATTTCTGCCAATTGTAAGAACATGTATTGCCAATTGACATTATCAAATGCTTTCTGTGCATCCAGGAAGAGCAAAGCCATTTGTTTTCCTGGATGAGCTTTGTAATATTCCAAAACATTTAAAATCATTCTCATATTGTTTTTAATCCCTAGAACGCTTCTGATATACACTATAATTTTGAAACTTCTAAACCCAAGTTTTCGTACTCCCTGGAATATCATTTCGCACCCCCAGTTGGGAACCCCTGACCTAGATGAATGGCTGGAAGTGCCCTTGCCACGATCTTCCCAAGGTTGCTGTTCAAAACATTGTAATGGTCTTTTCTGACCACCAAGAAAGGGCTCTGGCAGGCAGGCGGCTTTGGCCTGATCAATGAAGATGAGCAGCTTTTTTCAAGAAGAAAAAGAAGCCCTCTCTTGAGGAGAGAATGCTGGGGGCTCAGCCGGAGACTTTACCATAGTCTACTATCCCCCAAAGGTTTAGAAGCTTTAAGAAAGAATCCATCCAGGGAAGTCTTGCAATAGATTTCTAAGGACTGGCATCCCAGAATAACGCCAGTTTTGGTTCACCATTACCTGGCATCTAGCTCAGCTGCACAAGATGGACAGCATTGCCAAACCTAAGCCTGTTGAGGAACTAACCATTCCTCTTCAAGGTTAGAATCTATCCTTGCCTCCTTAATTGATGTTAACACTCTCTCTCTCTCTCTCTCTCTTCACTGAAGGCATCTCTTCACTGGCATCCAATTAGAATAATGTAATAAGGTTATATAAACCTTTTGAAGAAAACAGAAGTGTGCAAACACATGCAGTTCCTAAAGTTGATTATTGGGATGATCAATGATTATTGATCAATTAATCAATAGAACAGCTTGCCTGCCAGAATTGTGGGTGTTCCATCACTGGATGTTTCAAGAATAGACTGGGCAACCATTTTACCAGGATGCTATAACTGCTTTGAGCAAGCGATTGGACTAGATTATATTCTTACTACTGTAATTTAAAGCCAATTGGATTATAGCTATTATTTTCAAATCTTTCTTAGCATCTCCAGTTAGGGGTTTTTGGCTTCCAATCACATGCACAGTCAGGATTCTTGCTGGAGCAAAAAAACTCAATATGCAGGCATTCCTCAAGACAGAGTGAAATACACTACATTTCCCAATGGCTTCTGCTTTCAAGTCCTAAACTTCAGAGATGCTAGCTGAGCATGGTGGAGCCAGTTGACTGAATATGGACAGTAGCCTGGTTGGTCTATCATGGGCACCGTTGACCCTTTGCTCTGATTTCTCCCCAGCTGGCACCAACAGGCAGTACTTCACTCATCAAGTCCATGGGAATCATTGGGAATCCAGTGGAGACCTGTGAACAAGTCTTTGAGTTGATTGAGAGCCTCACTTCCCAGATCCAGAAACGTCTGGAGGATCCCAAGTCTGCTGGTATGAGAGTCGTTTCCTTTGCAATAGAGAAAAGCAGGAGTTGCATGGACGTGGCGCGTGCCACAGTGGGCAGCATCTGAGATGGTGGATCTTCTTTGCTTTTCTAATAAAACTCTTGAAGTTTTGAAAACGAATAGCTCGGGCCAAGGGGCAAAGTCCTGGGGAGGGTGAACGAGGCACAGAGCTCAGGAGGCCTTGAATTTAGCTCCTCTCTCCAAAGGGAGTTTGCTTTTCTGCTCTCCCAGCTTTTCTTGATTTCTCAAAACCAAACGTGGTGCTCGGGCAGCAGTATTTTGTGGGTTGCTGCTTGTGAACATCCTGGAGTCTGCCATACAGGGTTCAGCTGGCACTGACAGGTTGTTCTGGCTTGGCAGATTTGCAGCTGTACCACAGCGAGACCCTGGAGCTGATGCTGCAACGCTGGAGGAAGCTGGAGCAAGACTTCCGACTGAGGAACCGACGTTACGATATCAGCAAGATCCCTGACATCTACGACTGTGTCAAGTATGACATCCAGCACAACGCTGCCCTGCAGCTGGAAGGCACCCATGAGCTGCTCCAGCTCTCTAAGGCATTGGCAGACATTGTCATACCCCAGGTATAAGGCAACCCTCATTCCTCAGTCGCCGAGCTGCACCAGTCAGGCTTTGCTGAGGCTGCCCTGCAAATACTCTGACCTTTTGCAGGAGTATGGCATCAGCCAGCAGGAGAAGCTGGAGATTGCAGTGGGCTTTTGCCTGCCTCTCATCAAGAAGATCCAGCTGGACTTGCAGCGAACCCATGAGGACGAGTCTGTCAACAAGCTGCACCCTTTGTAAGATGTGGGCAGATGTCCAATTTGCCCCAGACAGGATGACAGGGTGGGTTTGGGCTGGGTTGTCTGAATATGAGAAGCCAGCTGATGCCCTGTGGTCCTTCCCCCCGGCTCCTGCGTTTGCAGAGTGGGGCCTTGGGGGCCTTTGTGACCAGCCCTGCCCAGTGACTCTTGCTGTCTGGCCGGTCTGCTTGCAGGTATTCCAGGGGAGTCCTGTCTCCAGGGCGCCATGTCCGGACACGTTTGTATTTCACCAGTGAGAGCCACGTCCATTCACTGCTTAGCATCTTCCGCTATGGAGGCCTGCTAGATGTAAGTGGAAGCAACCAGTACACTTTGGGGTGCCATGTTCAGGGTGCTGCACAGATCTTTGCATCCATTTCTCAGCGTGAGCTCCACTGACAGAGGCTTCTGAGTCCAGAGCCCTCCTGTTTCAGGGTCTGGGGCACTTGTTCCAGGGATGGCCATTTTTTGGTGGCTCCCTGTTTAGCCTCCTTTTGGTCCTGGTCTCCTGAGGGGCAGCTGATTGTGTGATGGGCTTTGGAGTCCTGTGGGGCTGTAGAAGGAAGGGGGGGATTCCTTTGCCAGCCATGAGGAGAGGGAAGGCAGCAGCAGAATTCCCCAAGGCCCCCTTACTCAGGGCTCCCTGCCCAGCTTTGCCAGGACTTCAATCCGGCTTTCCTCTGCCACTCCCTTCCATGCCAGGCCTCAAAAGATGCCCAGTGGAAGAGGGCCATGGACTATCTGGGAGCCATTTCGGAGCTGAACTACATGACCCAGATTGTCATCATGCTATACGAGGACAACAACAAGGTGAGGGCGGGATTGGCCAGAGCTGAGACAGCTGAACATTTGGGCACATCTCATCCATTGTGTCCTCTGCAGGACCTGTCATCCAAGGAGAGGTTCCATGTGGAGCTGCATTTCAGTCCTGGAGTGAAAGGCTGCGAGGAGGAAGGCAGTGCCCCAGCGGGATGCGGCTTTCGCCCGGCCTCTGCAGAGGTGAGCTTGTTCCCAGGGTACCTCATCTCTTCAGTGGGCAGCTGGATTCCAAGGCAGGGTGTTTCCTGTGGCAACACACAGGGCATCAGGCTGTTCCTGCAGCAGCAGGAGTGACAGAGAAATAGCTGCAACCTTTTCTTCTTACTCTAACAATACTTCTATCTCTCTTTGCTTCTTAAAGAGAAACTTTGGCACAAATTTATTAAGCAACCAAGCTGCAAAAGCAAGGGAGGAGAGCTCTCCTGTCTCAGCAGCCCAAAGCCACCAGCTTGTTTCTTTCCCCATTCTTAGCAAGGCAGCTTCCGGGCCCAGAGAGAGGTTCCCTCTGCTTGGAGTATCACAACCTCAGCTTTCTTACAGAAGGAGGCCAGAAAACCGGAGCAGGGGAGTCTGGAGGACCTGGCTGAGTCCAAGGGCAGTGATGAGACAGACAGGGCAGAAGCCCGGTCCCCACAGCCTTCGGAGCCAGTCTGCATCCAGCGCCGGTCACCCTTGATTCGGAACCGCAAGGCCGGCTCCATGGAGGTGAGTGTGAGAGCTGGAAGCGGAGAGGAGTTTTGCATCTCAGCTGCAGACTAGGCAGGCTCTTCGTTTTCTTCGTTCTCTTCCTTTGAAGAGGAGAGGCTGCTGTCTTTTGGCTCTTTGCTTTGCAAATATTTCCTTTCTGCAGGTGCTGTCCGAGTCATCCAAATCCGGCGGGTACAGGCTCTTTTCCTACGCCAGGCATTCGTCTGAAGGGAAACAGAGTGGCTTAGGTATAAAGCATGAAAGCCCCTTTTTGCTCCCTTTTAGCCAGGCAGGGAGGGAGCTTGGGGCTGCCTTTACAGAAAGGTTGGGGGAGCCGAGACACAGGAGCAGCACCCTCCACATCTGTGAGCCTCCGAAGTGGCTCTGACCCAGCTGAGAACGTGGGGTGCCCCAGCCGAAGGGGAAGAACTGTGGGGAAGTCTGCTGTGCTTCCCTTCTGTGATGGTTGAGGTCAGACTGGCTGAGTTGGGAGGAATTAGTGATGGTCCCAACTCAGGAAGAGGCCCATTCTCAGTTGAAGGTAAAGCAGCAGCCAATCTCTATTGGAGAGCAGGACCTGCCTTTTTTCTCCTGCCTCGTCCTTTTCCTTTGAAGGGGATCTGCTTCCCTGGCCAGAGAGGAGTGACCCTCAACCCCATCTCCCATTTCCCTGGGAAGGTTGCCTTGGAAAGCTACTGTGGGGCCTGGCCCCTGCTGGCCATCATTGGCCTGCTTGTGCTGCTGGGCTATTCAGGGGCTTGGCCTATGGCCAGGAGGGCAGGAGGGTTGCAAAGAAGCTGGGGGTGGGGGAGGAGGATAGCTGAGTTTTGGAGCAGCTCTCTCAGGTAGAACAAGGCTGCCAATTGGTTGAAAGGAGGTTTCAAGATAGACAAAAATATTCCAGAAAACGCCATCAAATATTTAGATATGGAAATTCTGGAAAAGGCTGCCAGTGATCTGAAGCAAGTGGCAGAGAATGTTCCTGGTTGCTAGTGAGGAAGGAAGGCAGCAGTTTCCATTCAGTGGGGGGGGGAAAGCCAGAATTGTGAGACCACTGGCAGCCAAAGGCTTTTCCTGGCATGCGCCGCCCTTTGGGCAGTCCTGGCTCAAGCCCGGATTAGAGAGCATGGTAAAAAAAAGTCACACAATATGCCAATATTTTACATCATGCTGAGCCAGAAAAACCCAACAAATGTAAAAGCTAAGTAAGCATAACCCACAGCTTGGGTCTTTCCCTGATTTGGTTGTAGAGACACATTTTTTGCTTTTTCTTTGTTCTCCCATCTTGTTTGCTTTCGTACTGAAAAAGGCCAGCCTGGAGGATTTGTGCCAAGAGATGGCTCAGGTTTCCCAGGAAAGATTTTGGGAAAGAGGAGATTTGGGTTGGGATGTGTTCAGTGGATGCCAGGCCGCTCTGTCCTTCTTTGCTTACAGAATGTAGGTGGCTGCCCACCTTGGACAATGCAGCAGCTCCAGGCTGATGACGAAATCAGACCAGCTAAAACATGCACAACTCAAAAGCAATCAATGCTAATCTCTCCCCCCACCCCTTGTGGGAATTTTCGCACCCTGGCCCAAAAAGTGGAAGAAGAATCCCAAAGCCAGAATGAGCTGATTTGGCACTCTGGCTGGGTGAGGGGTGGTGGTGGTTCAGAAAGGAGAGGCTTTCCTTGCTTTTCCTTTCTGAGATGCCTCCCTCCTGCCAAACCCCAAAACTGCAGGGATGGCCCAAGACCGACTTGCAGGTGCCCAGTGGCCAACCAAAGGCCCGTGTGATGGTGGTGGTGAGCAGATCACCCCAAAGGGCCCCATAGAGAACCCATGCCTGCCTTCCTCGTTGGGGGCTTTGGGGCCCAGAGGGCCTGGCTCTGGCCCAGGAAGGAAGCATCCTGCACAGAGGGCATCTTTTGGCCAAGATGATAAGCTGCTTTTAAAAGGCATGAAGTCCTAAGATTCCTGTGAGCTGATTCTAAGCTTTGCTGGAAGATTTGCCCAGGGCTCCTCCTAGGCGTATGGACAGTTTCTCAAGTAGCTGAAGCAATGATTATTGTGTCCCTCTATTTCTTTCTGGCCAGGGGTTCCAAAGTGAAAAATTCCCCCGTGTTTCCATTATTGCCAGCCAGGACCAGTCCCAAGGCCAAGGCAGCCTCTCTGACAGTCTGCTGGGTGTCTTGAACCATCCTCTGCTCCCTGGGGCAAGGGGCTTCTTGCTTATGCACAAGAGGTGAAGAAATCAGATCTTGCTCTGCTTTCCAGGCTCACCGTGCTCCAGGCTCTTCAGCACCACAGTCCTGGGGGGCTCCTCCAGTGCCCCAAATCTTCAGGACTATGCACGCAGCCATGGGAAAAAGTTGGTCTCCAGCTTTCTGTACAAAGACGGTAAGTGCACCTTCTGATTTGGGGCCAAGGAAGCAGGGTCCTCCTGGGTGTTGAGGCTGGGGAGAGTTGCTGGAGCCCCTTTCTACTCAAAAGGGAGCTATGGGGAAGGACTGCCCCGAGGAGGCTGCTGCTTGTGCCTGGCAGCTGTTCAAAGAGGCAGGTAGAAGGTCATTGGGAGCATTGGCGGCTGAGCTCCTCCCCACCCCCAGAGGCCCACAGGGACTTTGGGGAATTTCTCAATACGTATTTTTATCCATGCATCTGTAAAATCTTTCTGAAGATTACAGAATTACAGAAACCACATACGAAGAAGGATTCAGAGACTAGAACAAGTTCAGAAAAGGGGTGAGGATGATTGGACTCACAGGACAAGGAATTACATTGTGCAGAGATATTTTAATTATTACTATTCTGGCCGAAAGCCAGTCGAACCCGATTCTCTATAGCATATGCTCTATTTCACTACCAGGTTTAATATAAATAAACTGCCAGTACTGGTAAAAAGTTCTGGTGTTCTGAGAACGTTTGGTAAGTCAGAACATTTAGCCAGTTTGGCCTAGTAGTTCAGGTGATGGCCTAGATTAGAAACCAGGAGATGGTGAGTTCGAGTCCTGCCTTAGGCGTGAAAGCCAGCTGGATGACTTTGGGCTAGTCACTCCATCTCAGCCCAACCCACCTCACAGGTTTGTTATTGAGGGTGAAAGGGGAGGAGGGGGAGCATTAAGTACATTTGCTGAGGTATTTATAAAAAAAATAAAGTAATAAATGAAACCTGGTTCTTCCAGTATAAATGGCCCTAAGGTGCTGGGGAGGGCATCTCGGAACCAGCAGGGAGGAGGGCTGGGGGTGGGGAGGTCACAGAGGAGCCCAGGTCCCCTGAGGTTGGCCCAGAAGGAGTGCCTCCTCCTGGATTGAAAAGCTGGACGTGGCTTTCCGGTCCAAAGAAACCCAAAGTTGTTCCCCTCCCCTCTCCTGATTCTGCAGGGAGGCCGTCCTCTGCTTCGAACCTCTTCAAGCAAAGCATCAGTCCATCTGAATTTAGGTGGACTCTCGCTAGTCTAAAGAGTACTGTTTGGAGTACACTTCAAGAGCTCTACCGTGTGGTCAGTCTGGAGATCTGGGAGAAGCTGGGGATGATGGGCCATCAAGGGAATATGGCCTGCTGCTGCCGAAAGTGGCTCTTACATTGCCATGGGCAATGCCAGAGTTCTCCAGGTGTTGTGGCATTGCTGCCTTGAAAAGGAGGCATTAGACCCAGAGGCAGTCCTGGCATAGTTGGTGTTCAGTGGTTACTGAGTTAACCCACTTTCTGGGATCATATAACACACCAAACCATAAATTGACCAGAGTAAGACCATAAACTAACCCTGCCTCCTATAAATAAGCCTTAAAACTACTCAAGTTTAAGCAGGTGTGGATGCAGCCAGTAACTGGTCTGAGAAGGCACCTTCCTGTCCGTCCTGGGCTCTTGGCTTGGCCAGCATTTGGACTGCAGTGTGGAAAGGAAAGACTGTAGACCCAGTTGGCATCTCCCGGGACCGTCCACTAACCATGTTTCTTAGTGCCTGAAACCATCAAGAGGCCTAGGAAGAGAAGCTCTCTGTCCTGTCTCCTTTTCTTCAAGTGGGGCTTGGACCCCTGTCCTCTTCTGAAGATGCTGCCTTGCCCTTTTCAGCCTCAGCCTTCCAATTCCTTTTGGGGATCTAGTGAGCTTAGCCTGGCTTCTCCTCTGCCTCTCCCCCTTTGTGCCCTCCCTTGTGCTTCCCCACCACCACCAGCTGCAGCTTTGGCAGGGGCCAACTGCCCCCCCCCAACTCAAGGGATGTTTTTTCTTGTTTCCCCAGAGCTCTTGTCTATGCCAGCCATAAAGAGATTTTCTGTGTCATTTGCAAAGCATCCAACTAATGGTACGTTTGCTTCTTAATTTGAGACTCTCCCCTCTCGGCTGTCCCTGCCCTGCATTTGCTGTGTCCTCATCTCTTGGTGTATGTTTGTGACTGATTATGTTGTGTAATGTTGTCTTGTGTTGCCTCAGAGTAATTGCACTGTCTGCTCTTTTCAGAAGGAGGAGAGAAGTGTCCCTTAGCTGCCACAATGGGGGTAGGCTTAAGGGCCAGGGTCACTTCCGCACCTCTTCAAGAAATTATGTCCACTGACCCATGGATGGAGTCACCAGGGCTTGAGCTCAATTGGAAGGAGTCGTGACTTGAGGAGTGGGAAACATCGCCTGCCCTGGTAGTCTGACAAAGTGCCCCCCCCATTTATATTGAAGCTCCTTTGCCTTAGCACAGAAGTGCTTTTCTGGGACACAGATGGGGGAAGGATGTGGGAGCAGGAATGGGGCTCCTTTTAAATGGGGGTGGGGTAGTTTCCCAAAGACAGCAAAGTCCAGATAAAGCAGGAAAAGGGCTATTTAAGGGCTTCTATTACAGTTTTCATTGTTCTCCTTCTGAAATGAGGGTCTCCTTTTAGCAGTCATCATCAGAATGGGCTTCCAGGCTATAAATAAGGAGTTCAGGCGGCTTACTATGAAACACATACATGAATCTTTCTCATGTTTGCAAGCTTTTGTACTCCACGTGGTGTCATTTTTTAAATGTTGTGACGGAAAGGGGACAAAATGAGGAGACAACACAAATGTGCCAATCTGTCTTGGAAATGTCATGTTGGGTTCTTCCAAGTCTCTCAGACATTCCTGAAGGACATAACAATTGAACTTTTTGTTGTAAAGCTCTGGTCATTCTCTCAGAACATGGCCTCTTCCTTAGTGAGAGCACCTGCTAAGCCTGGCAGAGACCCTGGGCTTCAGGGCCCAGGCCTCAAGTGGGAGGAAGTGGGAACCTTTTGTGAGGCTTCAGCAGCAGCATGCAGAGCTCAAAGAGCCCTGAGGACATTTCTTTGGGCTGTGGGGAGATAGTTTTGTTGTGGAGCTGTTGTTCACAAGGCCCCCATGGGACCCTGTGTCCATGTCCAGGCCAAGTTCCTCCTGTCTCCTGTTTGACGGGGAAACCATTCTGTTAAGACGCAAAATGCAAATCTTAATCATTCAGATTCCATCTTAAGTAGCTTTGTGTAGGGAGCCACAAAAAAAACAATGTCACTTGGCTGGTTTTGCTATTTTGCAAGATATAATACAGATAGAAATCTCTTTCCCTTGAAGTGTTTTTATTTTTTAGGAAATGGGCATTGAGCATTGGGCATTCCCCCCCTGCCCAGTGAACATTTCTCATTCAATTTCTTATCCCCCCCCCCCCCCCAAATAGTATGCTTGTGGACTGTTTCCCTATTTGTATTAGTAGCAGTGTGTGTCCATCATGGCTTTTTGTGGATTTATTTGTTCCACTCTGTACCAGTTGGGAAGCATTTGAGCCGAGCATCTGGCTATCTTGTTTCAGGAACTCCTACCCAAATCAGAAGGAAGCAGAGCCCCACCCCTCAATGGTGTTGCTTTCCCCACTAAGTCACAATGGGTGGGGTGGGGGGCTGTCCTGCTGGCTATGAGGTCACTCGTGTTTAAAAACTCAGTTTCCATGCTCTTCCGTTAGAGCACAAAGCCACCTTTAAAAAAGCCGCCAATCACTTTTCATGAACCAGTGAAAAGGAGAGGCAACCCTAATGCATTGTCTCCCCCCAATAGCTGCTCCCAGGGTTAGCTCTGCGCATCTTGATGCACCCCAAATAGTGTTGCCCTCCACTATTAACCTCTTTCACAGATTTTCTCTAGGACAGTGGTGGCAAACTTTTTACTTACTGAGTGCCGAAAAGTACACATTTTGTGTGCACCATCCACGCTTGCGTGCAGTTGCTCCACATGCGCTGCATGTGCCACCGCACCATCTGTGCATGTGTGCAATCTTCGTGTGTGCAATGCACGCATGCTGCACACAAGCTTGCACACACATGAGAAATCACGTGCGCATGCACAAGAGAGTTCTGAAAACCAGCTGGGTCTCCAGCTGCAATCGCACGCATGCGCAGTGGAGGCCCAAAGACCAGCTGGGTCTCCGCAATCGCACACACGCACATGTACAATCTCATGTGCATACTCAGCTGGAGGTATGTTGGCTGACAGATTGCGTGCCCGACAAGATAGCTCTGCATGCTACCTGTGGCACACGTGCCATAGGTTCACTATCATGGCTCTTGGATAAAACAGCACAAAGCAATAGAAATGCCATGGATGTAAATCAAGTCAGTGAATGAGACCTGGGCTTTTACGCAGCACAGTAGGTCTGGACAAGGCTGGGGGGCATCTGCAGACAGGTGCTTTTCCCAGCTGCTGCTGCTGACATTTGGGGCAATTGGAGTGGAAGCAGGCTGGGTGGGCGAGGCGCCCTGACACTGACGCTGCTGTGTTTGGTCTGCAGGGTTCGAAGGCTGCTCCATGGTACCCAGCATCTACCCATTGGAGACGCTGCACAACTGCCTCTCCCTTCGCCAGGTCAGCGATTTCCTGACCGCTCTGTCTGGAAGCTGCCCTGACTCCCAGCCGAGGCCCTGCACAGGTAAACCCCTTGGGAGGGGGCAGAGGGGAGGAACCGTTGGGCTGGACATCCTGGGCTGAAGCTCTGAACCCAAAGCCATGTTGTTTTGGTTTTTCTTTGTGTCATACTATTGGTAGACATGCCATCATATCTAATTCAGAGACGAAACAAGTAAACAGGTCAGACATCAGGTGGATTCTCTGAAATTCTTTTATTGCCACTTAATGGATACTGAAGGAGGAGGATATCCAAAGGGCTGCCAAGACAAAACAAGCAGCATCATGATTATTTAAATGGCTCCATTAGTTACAGCCCCTGGGGCCCTCCTTAATCTGCCAGGGAAGCCCAAATAGCAAAGATGTCTGAAGAATTTACCCAGGGGTTGCTTTTGTTGGGCAAGTTTTAGAGTTTCAAAATCTTCCCCTCCACTCCTGGAGCTGCTCAAAGGAAGGTCAGATATCAGTGAATGATTAAGTGTCCAGCAGGTCCTGGATGCTGCTTCAGAGCAAGCGGGGAGTCATGATTCAATTGGGGTAAGAGCTGAAAGTTCCTTATCTCATAGATCACAAGAGTCAGTTGAAGAGCTGGCTTGTCTCAGCAGCCTTCCTTCCAGTCTTAATTGGAAAAGGCAGTTCTGTCAAAGGTCCATAACCTTGTTTCTGAGCCAACCACAAAGCTCTTGTTGGTCTCCATGTCTGAGCAATACTGTTGGCTGGAGGTCAGCTAAAACTGCAGCACCAACCCCAGGCATCAGGTAGGGAAGGGCAGGCAGAGCATCTGAGAAGAACTTTTCTGAAGGAAGCTCATGCCAGCAATCTTGAATTTTCAACAAAACCTTCCAAAAGAGCTGCTGCCATGGTGGACTAAAGGTCTCCGGAGACCCCAGGAGCAATGGCTTCTTTGCCTACCCAGACCTCTGAGCTGCAAGCGGATCAGGGTTCTGGCTACACCCATCTAAAATGATTTGGAAGGATGATTGGCCAGCCCTGGCTGTGTGTCCTGTGTTGCTCCTGTACTGGTGTCAATCTGATTTGAGCTCTGCAGATTTGGGATTTGTAAATTGGGCAGCCGCGTAAAGCTAGTGAGCAGAATGGAGCCAGTGGAGGCCTCACGTTGGTGCCCAGCTTGTCTGCCGCTTCTGCAAAGGAGCAGAAATGGTCTTTTTCTTCTGGGAGGGAATGGGTTGCCCTATGCTGAAGGATGGGAAAGGAATGCTTTGAGGTGGCCGGGAGATGGGGCAGCCCATCTGAGTCTCGCAAGGGGCCGGTGGCTGGCTCAGGGAACTGAAGGGGTGGCAAGGTTGCCAGCAGCAGGGAGTGGGGCTGCTCGTATGGGAGGGTCTCGGGGGAGCTCGATTCCTTCTGGCTGAAGGTGCTGCAGAGACTGTGCTGCACTGCGGTCCTGGCCAGGGATTTGCCCATGACAGTCTGCCTTATGTTTGCCTTGCAGAAGGGAGCAGCTTGTTCAATGTGTCCTCCGGCAAAAGCTTCACGGAATCCTTGCCACCTTTGGCCAGCTGCTTCCATGAGGACCAGCCTGGTGACAGGCCCCCCAGTGAGGAATTGCTCAGCGTGGAAGAAGGGGGCCTGCAGGGCTTTGCCCCTTGGGGGGAGCTCCTGGCAGTGAGCGAGGAGGAGGCAGCGGGGCCAGAGCAAAATCGGTTGGAGGAGACCCCAGCTGAGAGGGAAGAGCAGTCGAAGGAGGGAGAGGGGCAGCCATGGGGCCCAGAGCGGGGCCCAGAACCAGAACCAGGCGGGCTGAACAGCAAAGAGGTGTGAGAGATCCAGCTTAAAGGGCCCTTGAATGAGGGGCTCAGGACCTTGCCTGGGGAGAGACAGCTTCTGTTTCTTGGCAGCACCTGGGAGGCTGCCAGTTGACCAGCAAAAGCCCAGAGCGGTGAAGTGGAGCTGAGGAAGCTGCAGGAGCACTCCAGGTTTTCCATGGGGTTCTGGTGAGGCCGCTGAAGCAGTGATCAACATGGCTTTGGATGACGTAAAAAGCTGACTGGCCTCCCTCAAGCCCCTTCCCAGTCTTGCTGGAATCACCAGCTGAACTAGGTTTTCCTAGAAATATACAAATCAGTTGCTGGGGTGTGGTGTTACCAAATGCAAATAGTAATATATTCTTTGAATCAATGGTTGGGGGGAGAGGGAGGGGGGAAGATGTTGTGTCCAAAGCGTGGTTAAGATTCTGTATTTCCCTCATTCTGAATTATGACACACTCGCTAAGTCCTTGTACTTAGGTACAATCTGTAGTAAAACACTCTTGGCCCTGGTTGTATCATTATTCTCTGCTGGACTGAGACATAGAGCCTCATTAGATGGGGTCTCTTTCTGTGGGGAGGCAGGAGAGGGATGTGGAAAAGGGGCCCAAGCGCAGAGCCTCCCTGGGCAGGAGCAGTTTGTCTTGAAGGAGCTGGAGGAACCCTGGAAAGGCTTGGCCTGGAGTGGGCCAAAAGGCTACCTGATTTCTACAAACCTCCAGTCAAAGGAGGGTGAGGCCACATACAGTATTTCCCGAGAACCGCAGGAGATGGGCTTCAGAATCTGACACCTTTCCTATGTGCACCAGAAGTCTGCATGCTCCATGACAGGAGGGGAAGTTCCTGCTGGAGTTTAGGGATTGTGCTGAGGATGCTTGCAAGGAGGAGTCCAGCGACCTGGGGATGTTGGCTGTCAAGCCACTTTTCCACGTTCTCCAAAGATGCTCTGCAGAGGAGGAGAACAAATTGGTCCTTCCAGAGAAAGAAAGCAGCTGGGACGCAGCCGTGCCAGGAGGAGCCGGCCAACTCATTCCAGGGGCTCCAGCCTGAAGGAAGGAGCTTCAGTCTGAATGGGGGACCCAGGATCACGTCTCGGGTTTTTGGCAATGGCTTGAAATGGCTGCTTCTCCAAAGCTTGGTGCGGCAATTCTGGCAGTGCTTTTTCAGTAGACCGTTTTCGTCTAAGGAGGAGGCAGAGAAAACGAGTTAAAAATGAATTGCTATAACATTCCATGTTTGAGCTGCAGCAACTGTGTGGTGGCGCCTCTCTGGATCTCATCGCATGCCAGGATGGACCGCAGGTCAGAGACACTTGTGGGTGTTATCTCGAGCTGGAGAGCCTTCTGGCGGCATTCTTGCCACAGCTGCAAGGCAACGCAGGTCCCCTTTCCCTTGGTCAGGCAAACGGTGGGGGAGCTGTCTAACCTTCCTTTTCATGCTGGAGGAACAAAGGCAGCAGAGTGGAGGGCAACCTGTTTGGTTGTACCCAGGGGAGGGAGTTCTGCTTGGCACAAGTGAGAGGCTCTGTGGACAAACAGACTCCAGGGTGTTGAGATGACAGTTAAACTGCCAAGACCCCCAAGGTGAGGAGAAACAGGCAGGCCATTGGGGGAGGGGTGTGTGTGCTGAAATCTCTGATGGAGCTGCAGAAAGGGTAAAAACAGATGGCTGGAATAAAAAAGTGCTGCTTTGGGACTTTCACACTGAGTTCATGTGACTGGAGGTGGCACAATAATGACAAAAGAAATCCTAAACACTGATGACTCAGAGCTGTTGCACCCAACAGCTGCCCCAAAGACGGCTGCAGTGACTTGGGGTATCCTTTGCTGCCCATTTCAGTTCTCCCCATCAGCCTCTCCCCCCCACCCCATTGCTGTCATACTGTGCCCGAATCCAGAGCGCAGAGGAGGGGGAAACTCCCCAGTCAGCTGAGAGGCAGAGCCAAGCTTAGATTTCTTCTAACAACTGGTTCTCCGAACTACTTAGAAAATTTACTACCGGTTCTAGCAAACCTGCTAGAACCTGCTGAATTTCACCTTGGGGCTGGGCCACCTATGTTGGCTGCAGGATGCTGATATGCCGGGATGTTGCAAGATAATCTGCGCTTTATTTATTTCACTTTGCCAGGCTTATGTGTCACTCAAACGGAAGCAGCCCAGCACCTCTAAATTCTGTGGCAATACTTGAGGGGTCATTCATCATGCTGGGCTGGAGGCCCAAAGCGGTGAGTTAGAAGGAAAGAGTTTGAAGCCCAAGGGTGGGCTTAGGCTCATCCCCACGGCTCATCCTTCCAGGTGTGGTCAAGGTCGAGGAATCGAAGGAAGGTGTTATTTCAAGGTGCCATCCTTTTTCATGCTGACTATCCTTTGCCTGTTTTAGTTCCCCCGTTTAAGGCCTCTGTCACTTCCCCCAAACTTGTTCCCAATCAGATTTCCTCCTCCTCAACCCTGGAACTTGTGGGAATCTCTGCCCATAAAGAGTGGCAATTTCTCATGTGCCTCTGCTCCTTTCTTTGTCCCAATTTGAGTTCTTCAGGATATCTGGGGGAATGGGAGATCTGTGCAATCTCTAAGAGAAAGTGTCACCCAGCTATTACATTGCCAGCAGCTGGAGGGAGGGACAACAATGGCGGGTACTGCAAGGCAAAGAGGAAGTTGGAAATCCTCCCCCCCCCAAAGGCTGGGGGAGAGTGCTTGGCGAGCCCTCGTTCCCCTTTCCCAGCCAGACTTAAAGCCCCAAAGAAGAGAGACCCACAGCACAGCCAGATGTTAAATGGATCACCTCTCCCAACGAAGAGGAGGAGCGTATCAGGTAGGACCAACGCCCCTTCTCCATGACTCCTGATCAGCCTTGGCTGCATATCCACTATGGGAACCCAGCCATTGATTCAGAGCATCCACTGTGCTGTGCTTTGCTAGAGCACAGCCCATTCAGGACTCACCCCAGCCTTTTCATGTTCCTAATTCTTAGTGTGCCCAGCTGTGACTAGTTTGAGGCAGTGGTCAGAGAGCTGCTCTGCAGCCCTTCTTGTGGCCAGGTGCCTTCAAAGTAGATGAGCAGCATCCCAGTTAAATAAATAAGGGAACCAGGCTAAAAGGGTTCTCTTGCTCTTGCAATCACCAGCACGCTGGAGGGAGGACCTCACACAGACCACGTGGTTAATGTTGCTTTATTGATCAGCGCAGACCCATTCCTTTGCAGTTATTAGCATTACAGCGTATTGCACACAGAAATGAAGGCGAGACGTTGGAGGGGGACAGAACTAACGGGGAGCAAAAGGGCCAGAGGAGAACTGTGCTGTTTAGGTGAGATGTCCACCACACTCAGCAGAGGGGTTGCTTCTCTTTCTTTGCCACGAAGCCAAGTGAGCCATAGGAGCAGGAGTACTCAGGTATGAAGTGTCACATGCAGGAACAGCAGAAGCAGTCTTTGTCTCCTGGGTTGCCAAAGGTCAAATTGGTTCTCATGGGCAACAATTTTTATAAATTTTGCCATAAAATGGGCAAGGGGAGACTGCTGAAGCTTGCTTCAAAATTACAAAATATGGGAGCGACTCTCAGGCAGGGCTGTGGGAGGAAGATGAGGAGGAGGAACAGATGGGTCAGAGTCCTTGTACTGCCTAAGAGGAATGGTTCTTGGTCTCCCCCTCCCCCATTATCTTCAGCTTCTGAGACACATTCATAAGTGGGTCAGTACATTCACTTGTCTAACTACAGACTTACATTTGGTCTGCCAGCTAAACATCAGTCAGAAGGGCAGCAATTCAAGTTACGAAAACCACAAAGGTTGGCATGCATTTCCCCTCATCCAGGAGCAGATACGCCAAGACTGACCAAAGGATTCAAATGTGCTACCAAAGTGATGGGGGCAGGGATAATTCTTCAACCTTTATCAGTTTGCACCATTTAGAAATGTGAGTACCCTGTGACCTGGGAGTTAAGAGCCTACAATAAAAGTCAAAACGTTTTAAAACACAAATGCAAAACAACTATAACTGTACATGAAAAAGTACATGTCATTTAAAAAATAATAAACAATAACAGGAAAAAAAATAACATTGCTCTATGTCTCCTCATGTCCCCTCCTTTGAAGGGTGCCAGGTATCATCTGGTTCTTCCAAGCTGATCTATTCCTGAGGACAAAAGGGATGCTCGGCATTGCATCAGGCAGCTCCCAATGCCTGCTGCCTCAACCACCAACCCATCCCGGGCACAGCTAGTTTTGCATGGATTTGCTGATCCACAAAGCCCTCGTCACAGAAAGTGGAAGGTTTTGCTATCAGCTGGGCCTTTGAGAGGATGAGAGCTGTGGGCCAAGTGGCAGAAGCCATTCTAGCCTCAGGCCCTTGGACAAGGGCAAAAGGGCAGCCTGGGCACAGATCGCCACATGAACCTCCCCCATTCAAAGTATTGTGCCGCAGAGGGGAAGTGGGTTGTGCCATCTCTCTGAAGGGTCTGATGGTGCCAAACTAGCATTTGCCACTTTATGTCTGGTCTCTTGAGATGTTCTCTTCCATACAGCTTCCCCAAAAAGTAGGGCCTTGTGGCCACCTCGCCTGGCTTGTTCTAGAGGTTGAGCCTTGCTTCTCCATCAGGCCACATTCTCTCCCAGGATTGCCCAAGAGCCGGAGCCATAAATCCAGCAGAAGGGGACTCAGCCACAGGATGAGAAGGAACAGGGCAAAGACAGGGCAGACAAACCAAATCAAGGGATCCAAACTCCTTGGTAGTGATTCCAGGGAGAGCAAATAAGTGGTGGGGCCACTCTGCACACATATCCAGGTGTGTGGGACAGATCTCGGGGGCTCTGGCAAGCAAGAACCACACACGGATGGAGTGCTGCTCCTGCTGAGTTCAGCTGACACTCGGGAAAGGCAACAAATCAAGTGGTGGGGAGCTGATGGGTCTTCCAAGTGCTGCGTGGGAGGGGAAGGAGAGGAGGGGAAGCTCAGCTTCAGAACTCGATCTTGCATGCAGGGAAAGACTCGTCCTGCATCACCACGGTGCTGCTGCTGGCCAAGACCATGATCTTCAGCTCCTGCTGCTTCTCATGCGTCTGCTGGTACCATTCCCGTGTCACTTCTGTGTCATGTGTTGGGATTAGAGTTACCTGGGGAAACAGTAGATATGGACCACCTGTGAAAAGGCTGTGGACTGCACTGAAATTCTGGCTGGTCTTTGACAACCAGGGCAACACAGATTCTGCTGCCAGCCGCAGCCACCTTCTGCGAGACGGAGGGGGAGGGGTTATGGCAAAGTAGTTGCGGGCCAGCAGGCTGACGGGGTGAGAGGAGGGAAGACTATAGTGAGCCTGCTGTCAGAAAAAAGCTGTCCTGGAGGCAAGATGACTTTCTAAAGGAGAAGACTCCTGTGCCCCTTTCAGCTCCAGGACAGGAGCCCAGCTGGTGGATCAGAGTGGACGTTTCCTCTGAAAGGGATGCTTCTATTGTAAAAGAGCATCCTTGGGCATTCAGAGAACCCCCAGTTCCACCTTCTACAGAAACGGGTCTTACAGGCCCCCACTCCTGAAGAAAGGGAGGCCAGCCAGACACCTACCTGCAGATTCTCCCCCCAGTGGGCTTTTCCCTCCAACAAGGCATCCAGGACGGCACGACTGGGCTCCCCACTACTTGGGTCGTTCCCACTGATAACATAGTAAGAAGCTCTGACTCTCTTGAAGAACTCTTGGTCTGCATTTTTCCCGTTGCAATGGTTTGGGATATAAGCCAAGTCCATGTAGACAGGTGGTCCGGGTGATGTGGAGGAGCTTTTGGGGCTGCTGGAAACTTGTGGAGAGAAAATGGAGGTTTTGATAACG
The DNA here is from genome assembly GCA_017656035.1 of Myanophis thanlyinensis. Lineage (NCBI taxonomy): Eukaryota > Metazoa > Chordata > Lepidosauria > Squamata > Homalopsidae > Myanophis > Myanophis thanlyinensis. The sequence goes on along the minus strand of JAEANM010002271.1, from coordinate 3,224 downwards.
GATGCAACAATTGGAAACTTTTCCTTATTATTTGGTTGGAAGAAACAGATAGTCTAAGAAAGAGCTTTTTTTTTACACTTCATAAATTTGATTTTTTGCAGTAGCAAAAATATGCTAAGGCAGTTCACAAAACAGAACGTCAACTCGTCCCTTAGATATGCTTTAGAACTTGGGACTTGACCAGAAATAGTCCCAAAGCCCAGCTGGCTCCCTAAAGGCTGCCAGGCCCTTTTGGCAAGGCCCCTCCCGGAGTCTTCCACCCCCATCAAGCAAGGGCAATCCCTGCAGGGCACATCCCAATGTTCTGCTAATCTGTCCACATTCAGGATCTGAATGGGCATCTTTTAAAACTCTTTAGTGCTGTTTGGTGGAAAGCAATCTTTCTGGCCATAGTTTTTTCTGGTAACCACTGAAATGATAGTTGTATAAAGATGCTGGAGTGCACTCAGTTTCTCTCCCTTATGAACTACCTACAGAAAATGAGACTGACCTAGATTTGCATGATCTCTTCTACGATAAATAAGCTTGCTGGGAAATGTAGGCAAATACACTTTCTGCTCTCTTTTAGACTTAGGATAATTCAGTTCCTTGAAAATTGATGGAGTGGAAGCTGGACTTTGTGAAGTAACCTTGACAGACTAGAATAGTTCCAAAAGAATAGGAAGGCTTTGACAATGCAAGCCATAGTAGTTATTCTGAAGACCAGAACTCTTCAGGAATGAAGCCTGTTTCTGATCTGGGCACAGCACCAGGAGACTGGGAAGGCCAATCTCATTTTCTCAACAGGGCCAGGTTTGGGCGCTCATCCAATTGCAGATGGCAAAGTTGGGTGTGTGTGTGTGAATCACTAATATTTTTGAAAATGGAGCTTGACAGACATGAGCATTGGGCCTTATCCAACAAGGTGCAATTCACTGATGAGACAAGTAAAGTCTTACGTTTAGATAAGAAAAACAAATGCAGAGGTATAGACGGTACCTGGCTCAATACTAATAACTGTGAGAGAGATCTAGATGTCCTAATAGATCACTCCTTGAATATGCACCAGCAGTGAGCTGCAGCTGCCAAAAAAACCAATGCAGTTCATCAGCAGAGGGAAAGCATCAAGATCACAGGAAGTGATAAAACTGCTCTATACTGCATTAGTGAGACCACACTTGGAATGCTACATCTAGTTCTGGTCAACACGATATAAAAAAGATAACGAGGCCCTGTGTGGAGAAGAGCAACAAAGTTGATAAGGGGGTCTGAAGGCTAAATCTTAGGAAAATAGGTATGTTCAGCTTAACACTGAGGGTAGACATGACAGCAGTCTTCCTATACTTGAAAAGCTGCCATTGATTTCTTCTTCCTAGTACCAGAGGGCTGGACAAGAATAAATGGGTAGAAGCTTGTCAGAGGGAGAGCCAACATGGAAATAAAGAAGAATTTCCTAATACTATTAAACAGTGGATTAGCATGCCTCTTGGAATGGTGGACACTCCATCGCTTTCAAGAAAAGATTGGACTGAGGTCATATGAGGACTCCTGCTTTGGGCAGGGGTGGACTAGAAGACTTCAAAGATCTCTTCCAACCCTGTGATTCTATGCTGCTATGACATGCACAGACTGGATCCTCGATGGTTATTGGTCTCAACAGCTGTTTACAAATTCCTTATTGCAAAGAGCATATATTAAATACTAAGGCTGTGAATCAACCATGGAAGTGAGCCGTGCCCTCCTGTCTATTTGTGAGAGAAGTTTTACTTCACCATGGTGTGACATAGAACATGACTGGAAAAGAGCTCCTGGTTTTTTTTCACTGTCACTTAGGGGATAGCACATGGAACCAACCCACCCATTTCTACAGGGACCAGTTCTGCAGGTCACTGTTCCATTAGCAATAGGAACCAAAATTCCATTTAACAGCTGACCAGTTTAAAATTAGGTAAAACTCCATATATTTCAGGGTCTGGGCTTGCTGTTTAGTTTATATTGGGCAGACTCCTCCCAGAAACCCTGTCCAATGATTGATCTCATCTTGTTCACTTTTTGCAGAAAAAGCTCCCTTCCACTGCGATCCCTAAACATAAGAAATGAAGCAGTCCAAAGAGGCGTTCTTTTACAGTGTTCATCACCAAAGGAATGCTGTTTTGGGAAAGTTCTTTGCTTAGGCCTTGTTAGTTTGCCTCATAGGAATTATCGTTAGAATAAACCCATGTGTGATTGGTCACCAGGCTTTGTAGGCATCTTGACATTTCTCAAAATCTCAGAGGGTTGAGGGTCTTTGGCGCCCTGGGTTAAGCGCCCTGAGATTTCCAGCTTGATCAACTCCTCCCCCACCTTTCACTTTCCAAGAGGACCTCTTGAATAGTAAGGCTGAGCCTGTCTCTAAGGTCCACTAGGGCCAAGAGACACATTCCTGACTGGGATCCAGATCCCCTGCATCTTTCAGTAGATTTCCAGAGTTCTCTGGTGCTTCCAGAGCTCATGTGTCAATGATTTTCTAAGATTTTCCAGAAGATAAGAGTCTTTCCTTGGACACAAGTCATTGTTGCTGGGAGAGAAGGAAGGGGACAGTTAGAAGTCTGTTCTCTGTCCGCTCTTTCCCCCACCTTGGTATTAAACTGTGTGAAATCCTCAAGACTGCAACTCAGAGACAGAAAATGTCTATGGAGATTCCCAATCCTCCAGGTCATGGCTGTCCCAAAGATGCTTTTTCAAGAGGCAACTGGCCTTTCTGGTTTTTCTCTGAAGCAGCTTCTCATCCAAGAAGCTGCTTCAGCTCTGACTGGATGGGGAGTGGAAGGATTTATACTCCTTGCGGACAGGTGGTCATTTCAGTTAAGGTCACCTATAAGTTTATCCGTGTCATCAGGGTCACCTGAATGGTGCAAATTGCTGTGGAACCTTCTTGGAAACTGTTGAAAGGACTGTGTTGTAGATTGGAGATAGATGATGTCCCATCTCTCCCTCTCTGTTGAGAGATGGCTGTTCAAGTTTGACATAGATGGCCTCTTTAACCCATTAATGATGAGAACAATAAACGAAGCAACCTTATCATTCCATACGTTGCAGGCATATCGGAAAAGCTCAGGAGGATCTTCAGCCAACATAACATACGTACTTAGTGGCGATAAGGACGGAGAGATGTTATCTCTCCGCCCCTATTGCGTCTGCGGAAAACCGCCCGGCCGCCCTGTTTAGGGTGACTCGCTCCCTCCTTGAATTGAGGGAGCGGGAAG
>JAEANM010002270.1:0-18999 GCA_017656035.1 Myanophis thanlyinensis | reverse complement strand
TCCATCCATCCACCATTCATCCAACTATATCTCATTCACTTTCTCCTCCCTCCCTCTCTCTCTGACATCAAGTTGGCCTTGCCCACCCAATCACATGCCCACCTAGTCATATGACCAAGCCATGCCTACCCAGTCACATGACCAAGGCACACCCACCCACCAAGCCATGCCCACATAATATGTAGAAAAAAAAATTCCGAATAATGCTATTTATAGGGGATGGGGTGGGGTGCACTGAGGATGAGTTTGTACCACCAACTGAAAAAGTTTGGGAACCACTGTTCTAAATTGTTGACAGCTGGTTATTTGGTAAGTTTATTTCACAGCTACAACATGGTAGCTATCTGAAGCTTGGCCCAATGTTTTTATTCTCAGTCTTACCTAACTCTTCAACTGGCAAGTCATTCTTAGCACTGAGATTTCTGATTTAAAAACAAAAAGTGAGTCACTCTATGATTCCTTTCATTCAATCTTTTAACTATTTGATTTTTAAAATGTAATTTTTGTTTGATTCTTTAAGCAGTATATTTAACTGGAAAAGGGAAATGATTTAACTTTTTCATTTAGCTGAGATTGATCTTATTTGCCTGCCTGGCATGTATATTACATGGAAATTTTCATAGAGATTAAAAAAATGTTGGAAAAGAGGCAATTGTTCTTTTTTAGAAAAAGTCAGGATTTTTACAGATTTAGGGGGGGTGGGGAAATTGCCAGCAGTCTCCAATCCCCTTCTTCTTCCCACAGAATTGGGATGATGATGCCAATTTAGCAAAAATAATTTTTTTAAATAATGAGAGAGATGTCTGTTTATTTTTTCATGTATCATCTGTATTTTACTTGCAAATTGATCTTTTCTCATTCTGTAGGCATGTTAGTGTAATGTATTGTGATACTACAGTTTTGAACACTGTATTAACTTCCTGACTCTATAAAACAGTGTTGCACACCTGGTTCAAATAACACTATTACACAATATTTTTGTTTCATAATAAGAAGAGCAATGTTAAGATGTTTTGTTTTTATGCAGAAGGAAAAGTTTTTAAATGATAATTATATTTTAAGCATTAGTTCCCCATCATCTTAATTATAAATGGATTATATTTTCCCAGAATACAAAATAAAGAGGGAGAAAAAGAGAGATGGAATTCATATTAATTTTCATGTGTTATTGCACAGATCAGCTTCATTTAAACTCCATCTTTGTTTTTTTTTATATTTCAGATAAAATGTTCCATGGTTTTTTAGTAGTTGTATCTATTTATGGAATTATGGTTGCCTCTAATACTATCTTAATAATAGAGAGTTGATGAGGCTAATTAAATAAACAATTCCTTTTGTGCATTTGTGAAAACATTCTGCTCTAGCATCAGAATTTTGACTGACAGCTAATATGCTTTTTAATATACTGTCTTGTGAAAGAAATAGTTCTGTTGAAAATGTTCTCTAAAGACAAACATGTTAGAAGTGTAAGAACTGGACTATCATCACAAAACACTTTGAATCATTAATTTTTTTCATTAAACAATGACATGGACTTCAATAAATTCTGGGAAATGTTTGGGGATTATTATAACAGAGCTGCCACAAATTGATCTGCAACAATAGATTTCATATAAAGCTGCAAATATGAGTAATTTCTTGCATGGATAATTCATTCTTCATAATTTAATCATGTCAAAGCAGCTTTCCTCAATCTAGCATCCTTCAGATTATTTGTGAGTATAGCTCTTAGAATTTATAGCCAGGATGACCAACATCATCTAGGAAGATTAGGCAACAGTGGCTCAGAATAGGCAACTAGGTGCCTTTCAGATGTTCTGGATTACAGGTGCCATAACACTTGCTCTTTGGCTGACTGGTCTTTAGGTGATGAACCCAATTTAGCTAATTTTGGTCTTCTGGATTTGATATTATTTTCCTGCATTCTCATACAAGCTTTGTTGTCTAAACCTGTAATGGTTGAACAAAGGATTCCCTTATCTCTTTTTAGATTAACTCTTTTAGATTAACTCTGAAAGCAAAAAAAACCACTTTGTTTGATGAGAATGCACACACAGACACACATACAAATGATGTATCTCCCATCTTATTTGGCATTTTCTTCACAGGTTAAACTCACAGGAATACTATATGCCCTGCATCCAATATTTGCCTTCAACACAATACACTAGCCTTTTCTCAACACAGAATTTAGACAGTACTCTGTGTTTCTGGACTGAAAGTAGGTTTAGCAGTTGAGCGGCTTCAGCCTTAATAACATCCTTTATAATAGTGATGGCGAACCTTTTAGGGAGTGAATGCCCAAACCACAAGGCGCACACGCCGGAAACCCAAACATCAGCTGACCAGCAGGAGATGGGATATCATACCACCTGCAGCTCTGCAAGAGCTGCGATCTTTTCTTTTGATGATCTTCTGTTTTGTCATTTTGTCAAATGACAATGAGAAATACCATGGAGAAATGCGGTGGAACTGAGCTGGGGCAACGGTGCACATGCCCACAGAAATGGCTCTGAGTGCCACTTCTGGCATGCATGCCATAGGTTCGCCACCACTGCTTTATAAAGTCCATCTGGTGTGTTTTGGGTCAACAAAATTAAGTGACTTCTCCATGTTGCCATACTTGTGGAGATACACAGAAGTGTGGTCATCCCATTTTATTAACAGTTAGTGTTATATGTCTGTTGAAAGCCAGTTTGGTGTAGTGGTTAAGGCATCACACTGGACACTAAGAAGGTTGTGAGTTTTTTCCCTTAGGGAAAAAAACAGCTGGGTGACCTTGAGCTAGTCACTTTCACTTAGCCATGAAAAGGAGGTAATAGTAAACCACTTCTGAAAAAAACTGCCAAGAAAACTGCAGGCCTGACAGTCCCCAAGAATTCAACATTCTTGAATAGAAGAAAATAAAATATATTTCATATTTTTTATATATTTTAAGATATCCTATGAATGGGAGCCCATTGATTCTCTGGTTAATTGGTTCTACTGTCAAACTTCTTACTGTTAAGAAATATTCAACAATCCTTAAGTTCTAATTTGTAACTCCTACTTCCCTTCAGATCCTTTCAATCTCTCTTCAAAGAGCTGAAATGGTTCATATACAATATATTGGGTAGTAGTGGTTATGATTTACACATACTTTCACATGAAATGCAATCTTCTCTCCAAATGATCTAACTGCAGCTGACGCTTTTAAGATGTTCAGTGAGTGTCTCCTCCTTCCAATGTTACAATTATTGCTGATTTTCTGGAACACCCTATTCTGCAAGACTCAACATTCCTTTCATCTTACTTCTCTAGCTCTTTTTCCTTTCCTGTTATTTTTACAATTGAAAATTAGCCTTTAGTAGGCAAGCTGGGTAAGCCCCTGGCATCCATCTTTGCCATTAAAATGGCAAAACATTTAGAAAGGAAAACCTTGGAGGCTCTTTGAAGCATGTGCATGCTGTCTCTTTTACACACAGAATTCTAAAGCACAGGAATATGATTGTACATTGTGCAGTTCACTATGCTAATCCAAAAAGTTTCCCGGAGTGGGGAAACTAGATGAAAACTACCACTGTTAATATTTCTCTGCATCTTTACACAAAGAGATTAGGTTGCCAGCAAAATATGTTTTTAAATCAAATACTGTTTTACTTAGTGAGATATTTTTTCTTTCCTGTTTACTTCCTTTGTTTAGTACATGCTTTTTTCAAGCTACACTCCAAGTGAAAGAGAAATTCATTACCATTCAGTAATTCAATATAAATATTTAAGTCTGGATAAAGGCAACTTGGTTCCCATCTTATAATGATTGACTCTAAAATGGATTCTATCTTCACCTTTTTTATTCAGTCCCTGCTTAGAACTTGAAATAAAATAACAGTACAGCCTGATCCCTTTGTAGAACTAGATTATGATGTAAACATTTTCATCCACCTTAAGAAGAAGACTTCATCCAAATTGAACATAAGAAAGAAGAAACAATTTCTAAAAAACAACAACCCTGTATATGAATTTTTAGAGAAAGAATGATGGAAACATGTAACTCATAGAATAAAACAACAACCAAGAACAATGCCCCTACTGGCTAGCTCAGCCCACTCCAGTGCAGATTCACTGGAACCTAGCAATCAATTTCATAACATCCCTCTGGAAGGAAGCATACAGACACCTATAAAAGAGGCATCATCAAGTGTTCCTATGATAGGAAGAAAAGTAGCCCAAACTTCTCTAGAGGAAAAAAAGGCGAGTGTTGGTGATAGGGGATTCATTTCTTAGGGGAACAAAATGTGTAGTTTGTAGACCAGACATTCTATCTAGATAGAACGTTGTTTTTCTGGAGCAAAAATCAAAAAGATGTGGCTGAAAAAAATCTTACTAAATTAATCAAACTACAGATTACTATCACTTTCTTACTCTTCATATGGAGATGAATGATGGGCAACATCACCACATGGTTCGGGAACAGCACCATACAGGACAGGCAAGCTCTACAGAGTGGTGTGCATAGCAGAGCGCATCATCCACACTAAGCTTCCTGAACTGCACTCCATCTACAACAGAAGATGCCAAAATACAGCCAGGAAAATAATGATGGACTCCAGTCACCCCACTAACAAACTGTTCAGAATGATGCAGTCAGGAAGGCGCCTCTGCTCCCTGAAAGTCAACACAGAGAGACTAAGGAGGAGCTACTTCCCATAGGCAATACGGACCCTAAACCAAACCACAACAAACCCAGGACTATAAAAATTCCTAATCTAGCTCTTAAATAATCTACCTCTCTTAACCACTCCATAATTTACTCTCCCTCCCTGTCCATACTATCCCCTTGCCTACTACCTCGGGAGTGGTCGAAAACACATTTCACTGCATTTCGTACTATGTATGTCTATGCATGTGATGAATAAAATTTGATTTGATTTGATTTGATTTGATTTGATTTGATTTGATGAGATGAAAACAAACCTAGAGAATATGAACAGAGATTATGAACAGTTTGGTAATAAAGTTGAGGAGTTAGGAGCTCAAGTGGTGTTTTCATCTGTACTTCCAACAAAAGGTCAGCATCATTTGAGGGAACAAAGGATTTTAGAAATGAACCACTGGCTTCAGGGTTGGTGTCACCAAGAGAACTTTGGATTCCTAGATTGTGGTCTGCATTTACCTACATGAATGGTTTCTGGCAAGGAATGGGCTGCACTTACAAGAACTGGAAAGAATGTAATCAGAAAATAATTGGATCAACTTATCAGAAGGGCTTTAAACTAAAATTGAGGGTGTGTGTGTGTGATCAATCTTTGGGACCTAGTTCCAACATAAACCCCAAGACAACCAACTAAAAGAGGTAAGGAAGGATGGGAAGGAAGAAAAACTCAGATACAAAATAGGAGATGTGGGAAGCATATATGGTCAGCCATAAAGACTCAGATGCCTATACACTAACACTCAAAGTTTGGTGAATAAACAGAGTAAACTTGGAGTACTAGTACAAGTGAGCAGGTATGATACAGTTGCCATAACTGAAACTTGGTGGGCCAAAACTCATGACTGAAATGTACTGATGGAAGAATACAAACTATTCAAAAGAAACAAACCTAACAAAAAAGAGATGAAATTACATTAAGAAATCATTACATCTCTATAGAGATGCACAATACTAAGTATGAAGGCCTCCTAGAGTGCATATAGGTAAATATTAAAGGAAAAAAGAATGGCACTGTCATAGGTGTATACTGTAGGTCACCCACCAAGCAGATAAACTTTTTGCTAATCAATTAACAAATATACATAAGAAACATACCACAGAAGTAATGGGGGACTTTAACTATCTTGACATCAACTGGGAGATAAAGTCTGTATCAAGTGGGAGATCCAACTGGTTTCTGATCAACCTAGCTGATGACTTTGTCATCTAAAAGGTAGAGAAGGGAATTAGAGGGACATATATATTGGACCTGTTTCTTACTTATAGAGAAATGATAAAGGGAATTAAAGTCGCAAGAACTTTGGTTTTGTACATCTGTATAGAGATATAATGATCTTTTATATATGTCATGTTGGAATTCAATACAGTGCAGGCACAGGCAATAGAGCAATGGTGGGATTCAGCCAGTTTGCACCAGTTTAGCCAAACCAATTCTTAACTTTGTGTGCAGTTAAGCAAATTGCCTGAATCACCATGCCCGGTCATGCCTCATAGCTTGCCCGTCCTCCCTTTGCTTAGCCTCTCCTGAGGCCATTTTGGCATCTTGGTGCTCCTCGAACTTCCCCCTCCCCCTCCAAGCAAGCAATGTCATTGCAGGCCAAACTGAAGGCAGCTCTGACAAGGCACTTGGAAGGAGGGGCTGCACCTACTAAACAGATGGCCAAGCTAAGTGACTAAAGACCCCATCCATCACTGGGAGTCCAGGCGCCTCAGTGGGTGGCAAGCGAGACCTTGGCTGGGTCTCTCGGCAGACAACGGGCTTTGAAGGACGATCTAGAGCCTGGAGCTGGCTTTTCCCTAGGGAGGCTGGGGTGTCATTGGGGCTCCCACAAAGATGGGCTCAGGCCTGGTCCCGGCGTGGTGCCATGATCCATGAGCTGCTGGTGATGCTGCACAGCTACCCTGGCGGCCTCATTGTGGATGGCCACCTTCAGCCCCCACCCTTCCTTCTCCTCCTCAGAGCTGCCACCATTCCTGCACCCTAGTGAAGCTGCCCTCCTGGCCCTCATTTGCCGCTTGGGTGCACTTTACATCTGCTTGCACACCCAGCTGCTGCCCACCGCAGGTGCACCCTTCCCAGCTTGCATGGTGGACTGTGGCATTGGTAATCCCATAAACACACACAGAGAGAGGGGTGAATGGGTGACTGGGCATGTGGCTGATGATTGGCTTCCAGCGCCAGAGGGGGCAGGGAAGGGAAGCGCCTGGGCTGCCGTTGCCTTTCATTGGGGAATGTGGAGTGAGATGGGACTCCTCTTGCTGTCTCTTCTCACCCCTTCATTGGGCACAGCAGGGCTTCCTGCCCCTCACTTCACCACCCACCCCCTTTATCGATGCAATTTGGCGGGGCAGGGGAGGAAGGGTATTCCCAAATCCCATGCTGACTGGCTTCTTCCCAGCAGCTTTCTCTGCTTTCAGCATCGGCCATCAAAGATAAGGTTTTTGTGGGCAGAAGAGCTGCACTGCTATGGAGAAATGGGAAATGGAGTGGCCTGCATAAAGGGAGAAGAAGCAGGGAAAGAAGAAAAGCAGCCTCCTTCCCTCACATTGGCTACTTTGCTGCTTGTTTCTTCACTGCAGCGCAGTGCCATGGAGCCTGCCCCATCCACCACTGCTCAGATGCCCTCACTTCCCCCAAGCATTTCTTTGCCTGCCTGCAACTCTGTTGCATTTCTCCATTGCATTTCTCACTGTCATGTGAAGTAAACAAAAGTTTGTGGGACTAAAAAAAGTTCAATCAATCAATCCCAACTTTTCACACAAAAAAAGATCTTGTGAAGTTGGAATTGAATGATTGAACCTTTTTTTTTAGTTCCACAAACTTGTTTCCCTGCACATGACGGTGAGAAACGCACCAGAGCTGGAAATCAAGTAGGCAAATAAATGCTTGGAGGAAGCGTTGGCATCTGGGCACCAGATGCTGAAATGGGCCTGTCTCTTCAGCAGCTGCCCAGACCCACTGGAGGGAATGCATTTAAATGCAACAGCATTCCAGCTCTGGCTGAGAAAGGGCAACCAGCATGGGTGCTGCAGGCAGGACCTGGCGAGAAACATAATGGAGCTGAAAATCAGGCAAAGAAATGCTTGGGGGAAGCAAGAGCATCTGGGTGGAAGTGGGTGGGCAAATTCCACAGTGTTGCACTGCAATGGAGAAATGGGCAACAGAGCACCAGCATGGGGGTAGGAGATGGCCACTTTTCCTCTTTCACTGCTCCGCCTTCCCTTGTGTCAGCCACTCCATTTCTCCACTGCAGCGCAGTGCCCAGGATCAACTTTGACAGCGGGGGAGGGAGGTAATTAACAACTGGTTTGCCCAGGGTCAAGTTGGCTGTCGCGGGAGGCTCATCCTCTGTGCAGCGGAACTGGAGGATGGGGATGAGCCACACCTCCTACGACAGCCAACCTGATCCTGGGCGAATCGGTTGTTGAATTATTTGAATCCCACCACTGTTAGGGAAGGATTAAACATCCCTTTTCTTGCCTCCCCTCTCTAATAAACTGGCTACTTACTCGTCTGTAACTGATTTCCATTGCATTCATACAATGTTGCCTTGATAATCTCGGAATCTTTGCACATAGGCAAAATGTAACTTTAGAGATATACACAACTAGGTCATGATGGGTGCCACAGGTGGCACGCAGAGTCATCTTATTGGGCACATAAACTGTCAGCCAACTTACCTCCAGCTGAGCATGCACATGCAATTGCACAGACCCAACTGGTCTTTGGGCCTCCACTGTGCAATGTGCATGAGCACGATTGCAACAGGAAATCCAGCTGGTCTTTGGAGCTCTCCTGAGCATTCACATGCAATTGCTCATGTGTGCATGAGTGCCTGCGTTCAGTGTGCATGCACTGCACATGCAAAAGCTGCATGCATGCTCAGATGGTGCGGTTGCACATGCAGCGCACATGGAGGAGCCGCATGCAAGTGCGGATGGCACGTGCAAAGTATGTACTTTTCGGAAGTTGGTAAATAAAAGGTTCGCCACCACTGAACTAGGGCTATGCAAACTCTTTCATGGCCTGATATTTTCATTGGAGATTGAAGATAGCCACACAGACCTCAGGTCAGTTTTAGGGTTCCGGTTTTGGGAGAAGACATTAACAAGAAACTCTGCTACATTTTTTTAAAGGGCAGGATCCCACCATTGCATCTGCTATCCTGACTTATTTTAAACCATAACATGCAGCCCTTCTCCTGATACATGAAAAATGCCTAAAATTGCTAATATCTTTCTTACTTTTATTTTTTTCAAATGGGACCACATTTATCAAAAAGAGGGCTGGGAAAATATTTAAGGACCAGTCACATCCTGGACATAAACTGTTACAACTACTACCCTCAAAAAGACGCTATAAGGCACTGCACACAAGAACATCTGGACACAAAAACAGCTTTTTCCCGAATGCCATCACTCTGCTAAACAAATAATTCCCTCAATACTAACTATTAAGTCTGCATTACTAATCTTCTCATTGTTCCATCACCCATCCACCCCACCATGACTATAACTTCTTGGTTGTATCCTTACAATTTATATTGATTATTGTCTCCTAGTATAATTTGACAGCTTATTTGTACCCCATGACTATCAACAAGTGTTGTATCTTAATTTTCCCGCTGTGTGTACCATTTCCTTTAAAGTACACTGAGAGCATATGCACCAAAGACAAATTCCTTGTGTGTCCAATCACATTTGGCCAATAAAGAATTCTATACAGAGTGTGGTAATTCTGAAGAAGTAGGAAAGACACAGTGAGTAGGGTTTTCAGGATGGCCTTCTTTAATATCAGCTGTATTAAATGGCTTTTAACTTTTGTTTTTCTCTTATCTTACACATCAATGAGTCACACATAAAAGGAAGAGAAAGGAATATTTTATTTCATCCTTTTTATTTTATTCTTTTGACTTTTTCATCAGCTAAAACTCTACAGAGAATACTGAATAAGAGACTGGGTATGTTAAGCATACCCACATGAGTAAGCTATAAGGTAAAATCTCGATATGGTACTTGATTTCTGATAACTTTATGGAATCATCTATGTAGTTCAGGCATGTCAAACATGTGGCCCAGGGACTGCATGAGGCCCATTACAAGTGCACCTGTGGCCCGCACAGATGATATTTTACATGCCACCTTGGATCCTTTTTGAGCAGAAAGGTGGGATAAAATATTTTAAATCAATAAATAAAATTAAGTGAGTAAACAGGAAGATGAACCCTACACGCTGTCCTGAGTTCACTGTTGAAAAGGCAGTCTAGACCTGTAACAAATAAGCAAAAAGCTTCCTGGGCTCCCCGGGCAAGTTGCAAGAGAAACGCCTCTCCCCTGGAGTGACAGCAACTCCTCCTTAGCCTGGTCAGGGGAGCCTGTCAGGCGAGGCCAGCGTTTGTAACCTAACCTGCGCCACCACTACCAGTGTGTGTTTTCTGCTTGTCCTGCCATCCCAAAAGCTGCCAAGGGTGAGCCTAGCCACTGTGGCCCAATTGAAGAGGGTGCAGCCCTCATCATAACTCAAATGTGACAATATGGCCCTCAGGGGACTCTGAGTTTGACATGCCTGATGTAGTTTTCTTGAAAACAGTACAGGATTACCTTGCAATTTCCTTCTTCCGAGATGTCCAAATCTAGCCTACAGCCTTGAATTCTATTATTTAAAATAGGTATCAAATATTATTAAAAGTAGTCAATGAGATGATTAAAAAAAATAGCTAAGGAGGTCCCCTGATAGAAAAAAATTTCTAAGATCAAATGGAAGTGTAAGGTAGGGAAACAGGAAATGATTGGTAGCTGTTTTTTTCTGCCAACACAGTATGAATATTCTATGTGTTTGTTTTGTTAAGTATTGTCTTTTTATTAACTTACTATTCTTATTATTGTTAAGGAGGTCTTACTCCTGATACATTATCTCAATATTCAATCAGAAAATATTGAGGTTGGATATTGGTGTAAATAAAATCAGCAGGCCTTACTCAAGTCTAAACATTTCTACATTTCACATAATGCTTATTTCAGGCTGAAAATGTTGAAGCACATTAACACTCTCTAGCTACATTACATTAGAATTTTAGTATTTCTAGATTCAATACCTAAAAGGTTTGGCCATGTTGGCTGGACTTTGGTGAGTTGTAGTCCAAATATTATTCAAATATGTGTTTTGAAAGGTTTGTCTAGCATTTCATATAAACATCTACTAGATTATAAAAAATACAAATCTGTAATATTGGAAAGGTATTGTCAGCAGACATGTTGGAAAATAAAGGTACAACGGAATGTCTGGTCACGAACGCCTCTTACCACAACCAAATCAGGTGGCGATCAAACATGGCACAGGACTGTGTTATAAACAACAGATAGGTAGTGTTGTATCCTTCCCCCTTTGTTGAGAGAGGGCTGTTCATTTTTAACATAGATGGCCTCTTTGACCCCTCTTGCAAACCATCCCTCCTCTCTTTCCAGAATGTGGACTTTGCTATCTTCAAAAGCTGATCTTTGTCTTTCAAATGAAAATGGATTGCTGAATCTTGTCTTGATGAGTTTGTTCTCCTATGTTGTGCCATGAATTTGTGAATTGTGGTTGTTTTGTTTCTCCAATGTACAGATCTTCACATGTAACATTTCTGAAGATTTGCCTACAAACAAAGATGGAAACAAAGAAGAACCAAAAAATATTTAAAAAAGCCCTGAGAATTTGTGGAGATTCCAACTGGGCCTTCATCAAATCCAAAAAAAGACCCGCCAGGAGCTCCTCCCTAACAGACAAAGAAAAGAACAACAAATGAAGCAATGTTGTCATTTGCAGGACTATCTGAAAAACTCAGGAGGATTTTTAATCAACACAACATTCATATATGTTTTAAACCCAAGAATACATTAAGGCAGAAGCTTGTCCATCCCAAGGTTAAAACAGCCAGACATAAAACAAGAAATGTGATATATGCAGTACAATGCAGTGTTACATGTGAAGATCTGTACATTGGAGAAACAAAACAACCACAATTCACAAATGCGTGGCACAACATAGGAGAACAAACTCATCAAGACAAGATTCAGCAGTCCATTTTCATTTGAAAGACAAAGATCAGCTTTTGAAGATAGCAAAGTCCACATTCTGGACAGAGAGGAGGGATGGTTTGCAAGAAGAGTCAAAGAGGCCATCTGTCTTAAAAATGAACAGCCCTCTCTCAACAAAGGGGGAAGGATACAACACCACCTATCTGCTGTTTATAACACAGTCCTTTCAGCAGTTCCAAAAAAGGTTCCACACCCTATTGCACTATTCAAGTGATCCCAAAGGCACAGATAAACTCAAGTAGCCTCAACAACTCTCAGAGAGAGTGCTAACAACCAGATGACTACAAGAAATAGAAATCCTTCCATTCTCCACTATTCAGTCAGAATGAAAGAAGCTTCTTGGGTGAGAAGGAAAATGTCTTTGAAAAAAACAAACTCCAGTTGCCTTTTGGAGAAAACATCTTTGGAAGTCCTCCATATGTTTTTAAATGTCCAGAATCTCCACCTGACATGTAAATCATAACTGAACAAATCTGGAACTATAAGCTCCCCATTTCTTTCTTAATTATGACATTTTTATAATAATTGTAATCATAACTGATCCTCATGTGACTACACCCAAATTTACAAACTTTTTTGAAGTGCTCATTAAGCTAATAGTACCATCATTAAATGAGCATCACAGTCATTAAGAACCATTATTTTTTGTGAAACATTTTTGCCAGAAACTGAAAGTAAATGCTCAAAATGCACCCAATGACCATTGGGGTGTGGCCATTGGAATTGTTCCAGGTTCTTTGGATTAAATAATGCCATTTCTCTGAACTGCAGTAATTTCCTTCAAGATCAGTGGTGGGCAAATAATTTTCCCAAGGGGGTCAAGTGAGAAACTGAGACTCTTGCAGAAAGCTGAACCAATTGGGCTGTGAAGATGCATAGGCACAAACATACGCACGTGCATAAATGAAAAAGAAAAACAATTGCCTTCAAAATAAAAGCAATGCAATTGTATTGTGTGCATGGCATACACTTCCATATGTTCTAATTTCCAACTGATCTCATACAGGCTGGGCAGGGATAGCCAAAATACCAGATGTGGACTAGGGGAGACATAAAATGCCCAGTTCTGCTAAAAATCCAGATAGGCCCAATTCTGCTGTTGTTCTGAAGGGTGATGAAGGCCTTTAGCAAGAGAGAGTGAGATCCTTCTCTTCAGTCCATCTGACTATCACATTTCCCCTCCTTTATTAATTTGATTATAATTTGTTTGATTGTTGTGAGCTACTTAGAATCACCGAGTGTCTGGTAGCATACAATTTTAATTCATCACGATCACTGAATGTATTGACTGGGTTTATACATCACACTTAAAATATACTTAAATCTTTAAAATTTATGTATTTTAATTACAACTTTAAAAATAAAGCAGCAGAAGTGATTACTATATCTCTAAGTTTTTAAGCTTGTCAATTTGATTGCAGCTCCCCATTTGATTGCAGTATATCTTCTTCCCAGTCCCAGCTCACAGAGTAACAACAAATAGGCAATGAAATCTCTCCTGTGCAATAGCAGACTAATGGACATCTCAATTCCATTGTATCAGTGGTAGAAACTTCAGGTGGAAAAGCAATACAGCAGCAACAGTGATAATTTAACTGGACTGTTCCCAAAAGAACAAAGCTGCACAAGGTGATAAGTGTTTGACACATCCACATTTGATTAAACAATAGAGTGTCTGAATTCACTCATGCATAAACATTTCAAAAGAGACCTGATTCATTTTTTAGAGCTGTGGATTGATTCATAGTAAGCTTTTCTTTACTATTTTAATTTAAGATCTTTTATTTTAAATAAAAAATTATTTTATTTTATAAAAATAAAAGTTCACCAGATAGTTTAAAAGCTAAAATCAATCAGCATATTGATGTCATTGAGATAAGAGATATTATCTGTTATAAAAGATATTAAACAATCTTTATATTTGAGAAGACTGCTTTGATTTAAGCCATTTTAAAGACCTGATTAATATGGAATAGTGTAGATTACCAACCAAACAACTCAGCTAATTTACTATACCAGTGATGGCAAACCTTTTAGAAACTGAGTGCCCAAACTGCAATCCAAAACCCACTTATTTATTGCAAAGTGCCAACATGGCAATTTAACCTGAATACCGAGGTTTTACTAGCTAAAATAATGATAAACAAAGCAGAGTTCAGCTAATTGTTCTAAGAAAAATGTGATAAACGGACTTTTATGCCTTCATTTTTTCCTGCTTTTGAAATATTACATTTAGCAACAATAAAAAAGAAAAACTTTTGTAATATCATTTCTTTCCCCCTCCTCTTTTCCCCCGCTCTTTCTCTCTTTCCCTTCTCCCACTCTTTCCCTCTCTGTTTCTCTCTCGCTTTCTCTCCTTCTCCCTCTCTTTTCCTCACTCTCTCTCCCCTCCCAAGGGGTGGGTGGGAAGGAACCCCTGAACTGATGCTGGGTGGTGGGAATCTGATATTCGGAGCCCAGGAGCTGTGCGTCAAAAACCAGCTGGCTAGTGGGGAGGCAGGGCATCCCAACACTGGCAGCTCTGCAGGAAAAGCAACTGACATTCAGGAGGCGAGAGTGAGCCAAGACGATGCAGGGTTGCATTGTGGCTCTGCGTTGTAATTTCATTGTGCTGCGTAAGGTGTTGCAAGAGCAGTGGGCAAGCCATGGAAGAAGCAACAGCAAATGTACTGTGATGAAGGTGGAATGCTATTTCATGCATGGAGCTGGGCTTGGGGTGACAGTGTGCATGTCCACAGAGAGGGCTCTGAGTGCCATTTCTTCTATGGGTGCCATAGGTTCGCCATCACTGTACTAGATGTTGCAGATCAGGACATTCATTTTTTAGGGCTTTTTTTTTTTTTTTAGAGACAATAAGATGACTCTAAGCATATGAGTTCACAGTTGTAAAGTGTATGTTTTTAGGGATACTAGGCAATAAATGGGACTAATTTTAAAGGTATATATTTGTATAAGCTGTCACTGAATTAAGATGCAAAAATGGAATTAATTTTTTGGGCTTAGTGTTTTACTTCAAGCAATATCAAGTATTTAAAGAAAAAATGGAATTCAAGAGCATCCGTTGAACATGTAAAGAAATTTACTGTTTGTTTTAGAAGAAGATAGAGGAAAGAATTCTTTATTCGCCAAGTGTGATGGACACACAAGGAATTTATCTTCAATGCAAATGCTCTCAGTGTACAATAAGGAAACGGTACATTCGTCAGGAATCATAAGTTACAACACTTAATGATAGTCATGGGATACAAATAAGCAGTCAAATCATACTAGGAGACAATAATCAGTAAAGGATACAAGCAACAAGTTATAGTCATAGTGGGGTGGGTGGGTGATGGAACTATGAGAATATTAGTAATGCAGGCTTAATAAATAGACAGTGTTGAGGGAACTATTTGTTTAGCAGAGTGATGGCATTCAGGAAAAAGCTGTTTTTGTGTTAGTTGTTCTTGCGTGCAGCGCCCTATAGCATCATTTTGAGGGTAGGAGTTGAAACAGTTTATGTCCAGGATGTGACTGTCCTTAAATATTTTCTCAGCCTTCTTTTTGACTCATGCAGTATACAGGTCCTCAATGGAAGGCAGGTTGGTAGTAATTGTTTTTTCTGCAATTCTGATTATCCTCTGTAGTCTGTGTCTCTCCTGTTGGATTGCAGAACTAAACCAGACAGTTATAGAGGTGCAGATGACCGATTCAATAATTCCTCTGTAGAACTGGATCAGCAGGTCATTTATTCATGATTGGTTTAGAATTTTAGTCCAGGGCTATCACCAGACATTCTTGTCCTAGCCTGCCTCATAGAATTCCATTTGATCAGATAACAAAATCAAATATAGTTGTTGCAAATTGGCTATGTTATTTGCTATCATTTTAACATAAGAAACATGAAAATTACAGGGTCTAACATAACATAGGCTAATTCAATTGTTTAAACAAGCTCCTCAAAAGATAATAAATGAAATGGTGGTTACTCACTGTGCTTTGGATTATATACTATGGTCCCACTCACCAACTGTAATTCAAATTAGGCCCTAACTGTTAGACTCCAAATGCAAAATGTCCATAATGTTATTGCTCTAAATTATTAGGTGTGGTGCATGTGTGTGTGTTCAAGTCAATATTTGCTCTTGGAGATTGTCTCAATCAATCCCTGCAGTTTTCTTGGCAAGATTTCAGAAATGGCTTGCTATTGTTTGCTTCTGAGAGAGTGTGACTGTTGCAAGATCATCCCGCTGGCTTCATCCTTAAGTGGGACTAGAATTTGTAGACTCCTGGTTTTTAGCCTATTATCTTAATCACTATTCCAAACTGGCTCAAATTAGTAGAATCGCCTGCTTTAATAATATACTAATTATATACATATTATTTTGTTCAAAGTAAATATTAAACTGATGTCAATATATTTCTAACGGACACATATCTTTTGCAATGAAGTGGGGCTGGTAGAAATGCTTCTGACCTGGTAGATGTGCTTTTAGATTGGTTATAGCCTGAAGATAATGCAATGCAATTTTGTGGAGAGAAATGTCCATGTGATCTTGGTGCTGAGCAATCCTTGGTGGATTTCCAGAGAAGATACCTGCATTTTAATACAGACAATTTATCAGACAATTAGCATTCTCTGAATATTTGTCACAATCTCCAATAAAGAGATTTTGGTATCCCAACAAGACATTCCAAGAATCAGGGCATAATATTTCAATCTTAGCAAGTATTATGTTACTCTAAAGTCTAGAGCAACAATAAGGAAAGCACAGCATTATAGTACTATAATACTATTCCCAATTAACATGATTTATTTTTAGATTTAAAAATAATTTTTCTATAAAAAATTCTTTTTTTAAAACTGCTGGGTATCAGTATAATGACTACAGGAATAGTAAATGTAAAAATGATACATAAACCAAAGTAAATTGTAAAAATTTAAATAAATGTAAAAATGAGACATAAACCAAAAAGTCATAATTGATTAATCAAATTGATTGATTAATTGAAACTGATCTGGAGTGTAGAAATCTAGATGAAAACAGAGAATTATTTTTTTCCTTGCTGGCACAAATTTTTGCCACCCTGGCATGGGTCCTATATCTAACAGCACATATTACAACTCCCAGAAACTTGCAGGTAAGATTTTGATTAATATATACAAATACACAGAGTGTCATTTTGGCCACTCATTATAGCAGAATATTGTTATATTTCTCTTTAAGTATGTCACATCATACCATGTCTTATTTTAACCATGGTTTGTTAACAAATCTAGAATCAGTCTTGTTTGTAACCAAAGTAATCATGCTGGATTTTTTTTCTTTTTGCCTAGTTTATGTCTTTTGCTAAGTTTAAATTGCTTCTTCATGGCTTGGGTGACTACTGGAACAAACCAAGGATAATTGAAACAAAAATCATGCATTCAAGTCTGCATATTTTCAGATGTAATGAGTAGGCCAACAAGACACTATATAAGGCTATAATTCATTGCTGTAAAACAAACCAGTTCACTGATCCTGTTTTGTACATCACACTGAACCAAAATAAGTCTATAGTATGATCATGGGTAGGGTTTTTCTTGGATGCTCAAATGCAAAACAGGAAACATTTCTCAATGCCTACTTGCCTTGTGATCAAATGCCATTTTTGCAAACATGCATGGCCCTTCCAAGCTTCCGTTTTTGCTGGCAGAGGGTTGCAGGAGGCCATTGCTGAAATCGGAACTTGGGAGGGCTGCGCACTGGCAGAGCCACTGCAGGTTGTTTCCAGGGTGACCTCGTGGGCCAGATCTAAGAACTCCATGAGATGGACCTGGTCTGTGGGCCTTAAGTTTGACACCCCTGATCTAGTAGGAGCCTTGTTTCTTATTTATCAAGAACAATAGAGGTATTCCTTGACAACTATTGGGGTCAGAATTTTTTTTGCTGAGCAAGACACTTGTTAAGTGAGTCCTACTCAATTTTACAACCCTTTTTGTCATGATTGTTAAGTGAATCATGCAGCTGTTAACAGAATCTGGCTTCCACCATTGACTTTGCTTGTCGAAGGCAAGTTGGGGTGGTTGTAAATAGTATTCACATGACCCCAGGATTTACAAACATCATAAATGCATGCTGGTTGCCAAGCTCCTGAATGTTGATCATGTGACTATGGGGATGCGGTAACAGAGAAAATTACTCTTTTCTGTGCCAAATGGTCTTGCTCACTACCTTTTTTAAAGTGGGCACCTAGGAATTTTTTAAAAGTACATTTCCGAAAATGTGAAGTATGATTCTAACAACTACTTCACATTAGGAAATATGTAACAGGTAGAACTGGGTGTTGCTACAACTGGGTGCAAGGTGCATTGATTGCTGTGAATTCTTCTATCTTCCAAAAGGACATAGCTCTCCAAAATTCATTTTTATTAAACAGTGGAGTCTAGGTTTTTAATTATTTTTAGTCTACTGTTCTGAAGATCAGTAATTTGTATAATTACTAATCTGTAGCTTGTATCTTCTTGTACAAATTGGTACTGAATTCCTAAGATATCCATTTAGAAGCTTTACTCCTGTGGATTTTTTAAAGTGAAATCTACTTCAGTTTCACTGCACTAAAATTTTAAAATATCATCTGGGTAATTTCCTAGCCTCAAAAGGATAAATTCTATGAGAACCATTACAGTAGTTTGGGGAAGGAAGAGAAAGTAAACAGAGAGGATAACAAAACAAAAAAGTTTAATATAGTTAACAAAAATAAACAAAATCCAGAATAAAAAAGTTATTAAATATAAAAGGAAAAGTAATATTAAAGTTGACAGTTAAAGAGCTGCGATGGTGCAGTGGTTAGAGTGCAGTACTGCAGGCTATTTCTGCTAACTATTGTTTGCCTGCAATTTGGCAGTTCAAATCTTACCAGGCTCGACACAGCTTTCCATCCTTCCAAGGTGGGTAAAATAAGGACCCAAATTGTTGGGGGCAATATGCTGACTCTGTAAACAATTTAGAGAAGGCTGTAAAGCACTGTGAAGCAGTATATAAGTGCTATTGCTATTACTAATGCTTGGCTTTGCTTGCTATTAACTACATGGTAAGGCAGACACCAAATTCTATAATAAAACACAAAATGCCCAAATATTTAATAAAGCAAAAGAACAGGAGAATACTCTATCAGTTTGGTATAGAGCAGACATGGGCAAACTACGGCCCGCAGGCCACATCCGGCCCGTTGGGCTTTTTAATCCGGCCCGCTGAACTAGTTAC
>JAEANM010002269.1:0-16178 GCA_017656035.1 Myanophis thanlyinensis | reverse complement strand
GCTGGTTGGGAGAGGAAGATAAAAGCATCCCCACTCCCACTGCTTGTTTACCAGCCTGTGATCTTTCTAATTTTCTGTTTCTATATGGAATGTGTATATTACATGGAGGCCTTGTTGTAATGCTGTTGGAGTTTTACAAAATAAAATCTGCTATGTATGAAGATCAGCAAAGTTTAAATGCCTTTATATAATTGACAAAGTGGTTAAAAATATTCTCTTTTTCCAACTTTAAAAGAAACCTTTCACCATTATTAGAGTAACACTAATAGAAAGCACTTCTATTCTGTTGCTTTCTAAAATGGCCAAGTTACCATAAACGACTGTATGCTAATAAAAACAATGTAGAAAATGCAACAAAAAATGTTCATTGCAGTTTGACACTGATGCAAAATTACCAAGCACTTTAAAACATTTTGCAGTAAAGGTTTTACAAAAAATGTAAAAACTAATACAAGAGTGAAAGAAAGAAGAAAGGGAAAACAAGTAGAGAAGAAAGAAAGAAAGAAAGAAAGAAAGAAGTGAAGAAAAATAAAATAACAAGACTAGCAAGAAGAAGAAGCTTCCAATTTCTTCTGCAGCAAAGTACAATTACAACATCTCTTATTCTATGATTACAAAAAAAGTTCACTTTTTATTATTCAGTATTTTTCTAATCCTCAAAATCACAAATCATGAGTGCATTTCTTTCTGTTCCATGCAAAAATTCTATAAGGGATTTCCAGTCAGCCATAAATACAGATTTTATTTTATCTCTAATCAAAGAAATTAATTTAGCCATCTCTGTAAGTTCCATCATCTTCACCAGCCATTCCTCCACCATGGGTAATGTCAAACCTTTCCACTTTTGAATTTATAATAGTCTCTCTGTGAGCATTTAAATTCTGGGTTTTTTAAAAAAACTAAAAGCAATTTCTTGGCCACTTTAGTAATCTTCCAGATAAGGGTTGATCATGTGAATTTCCAAGTATGTTTTAAATAAGCAATTGCCTAGGAAATTTGCTAGATTGGAAATCTGTCCTTAAAATTCAACTGTAAAATGGAGCAGATGTATCCTGATCCACTATTATAATCCCTAATCTTCCCATTACTGTAATAGGAACACATGGCAAATAACTTCTGTACTAAGTTTCTAAAATGTATTATTCAAGCATCTGGTCAAATATATAATTAGCTGTGCGTGAACATCTAATCAATTTCAGACTAAGAGGAATGTCTTGCTGAGAGTGATGAAAAAGACATCAGAAAGATATAAGGAAAAAAATCTGGAAATGTTTTTTTTATTAGAATGTTTGGTGGAGATGGTTTGAGCAATTGCATTGACCTCTCAGTCATTCTGTGACAGTTATATTAAAGAGTGAAATACAAAGGAAGCTATTAGGAAATGCTATTGTATTGGGGGAAGAGGAAATTCAGTCTTTTCATTTGAACGGAATAACAAGAGTGGAAGAAACCTTGGAGGTCTTCTAGTCCATAGGGAGTCCATAGGGAGACCCTATGCCATTGCAGACAAATAGAAGCCCAGTCACTTTTTAAAAGCCTGCAGTTATGAAGCACCCATAACTTCTGACGGTAAATTGATTTATTGCTCTCACTGTCAGGAAATTGCTCCTTGATTCTATGTTGCTTCTCTTCTTGATTAGTTTCCACCCATTGCTTCTTCTCTTGCCTTCTACTTTTTTTCTCCATTCTCAGTCCTCTTGCAAACTGTCCACCCAATCAAAGAGATGAAATTGATGAATGCCAAATCAGCTAATAGAACGACAGAAATTCTCACTCAGAAGCTGGGGAAGAAGCATTATTTTTTTCTAAACATCTTTGCCTGGTTATCTTGGGAAACATCAAGATTACTTTGACTTATTAAGGATGACAACATTCCAATGAGATACTCCATCTTCCTTGAACTGAAATTCCAACTCTACGGCAAGACAAAGGACAGAATGCATACCAAGCTTTGACACAGAGAAAAAAAATGTTTGTACCTGTTGTACACAGGGAACTGGTTGCCTTCTGTTCTGCTTGCTA
The DNA here is from genome assembly GCA_017656035.1 of Myanophis thanlyinensis. NCBI lineage: Eukaryota > Metazoa > Chordata > Lepidosauria > Squamata > Homalopsidae > Myanophis > Myanophis thanlyinensis. The sequence goes on along the minus strand of JAEANM010002269.1, from coordinate 14,156 downwards.
TAGCTGTGCTTCACACAAGTCATACCCAGCATTGGAATGAAGTAATAAATTATGCCATGCCTATTTAGTTGTCTTTTGCAGATTCCCATCAGAACTGCAAAAGCTCTTTAATGATCGAAAGACTGCTGGAAACCATGTCCTGTATCTTGCTTTCAGGACTATCCAGGATTCAGGGTACTAGACAGTATGATGCTTGCTCTTCTTATTTCTCCCCCTCTTTTAGAAAATCCAGCTCCTGTTTTAATCACCCTTCAGATGGGAATGGACACATGAGCTGCCATGGGGAAACTCTTAATATTTTAAATCAAGCCAAATCAAAACATGCTAAGGAATTCCTGGAATTTTGGCATTCAAGACAAATTTCAAAGTTGAAAACAACTTGATGGCACATAATCAAAAATCAAGGGACAAGTCCCATCCCTAACAAGCCTGGCAGAGCAAGATGTTATATGTATACAGCCAGCAAACACCACTCTCTCTAGTACTGGTGTAAAATAGCCTGGTGATGAATTGTTGGCAAGAAAACAATCAGGCTCAAAGGCATCAAGAACTCAATGGAATAACTATGTCAGTGGCTTCACTTTTATACTATTATCACCAAATTGTTCCTGATTTTCAATCAGAAACTTCTTGTAACTTAAATATATTAGAGATATCAAACTCGATTTCATTGAGGATCACATCAGGGTTGTGTTTGATCTTGGGGGCCAGTGTGGGCATAGCCAGTGTGGGCTTGGCCAGCTTGACATCATTCATGTTAGGAGTGTCTGGTGGCCCCATCACTCTGCCAGTGAAAATGGGCTCCTGAGCTTTGTGGCCTCCTGCCACCCTCTGCCAGTAAAACTGGACCTTGGAGGGGACGCATGTCCCCGTAAGCTCTATTTTCACTGGCAGAGGGCAACAGGAGGCGGTCACAGCTGAAAACAGAGCCTGAGAGGGCCACACACGGCCTTCCCAAGCTCCATTTTTGCTGGCAGAGGCACCGCAGGCTGGTTCTTTTCTGTTTCTAGAGCAGCCCCATGGGCCAGATCCAACCCTGAGCCTTGAGTTTAACACCACTATTTTAGATCCTTGAAAAGTGCTATCATATCATCCCTCAATCAACTTTTCTCAAGGCTAAACTTGCCCAGCTCCCATCATCACCCCTCGTAGGATTTAGTTTCCTACCCCTTTGTACTCTTGCTCCTTAGATGACATCTTTTTGTTTCAGTATTATTTAAATATGTACAGGTTGAGTAAAGAAAATTGACCAATGATGACGGGATATGAGATAGGGTTTGGAAGGGTAGTGGAGTGCAACTCTTTGTTTCAATGACTTCATTAGATGCTTCATCTGCCAATAATGAGGGTGGATTCTTTTTGGTACCTGTCTGCTACCAAGATTTAAGTGTGGTAAAACAAAAGCTAAAAATAGGTATCCTGTAATTTTTTCTTGGGGCAGTCTCTGTATGATTCATCCTGTTTTCAAAGAAGAATAGATGGAGCAGCAATCTAATTAATCATGAGCACTTGGGTTTGACTCCTTAGGTGGTGGAAGCAGCATTACATTTCCATTTAGATCAAATGATTCTTACCAGGATTTGGATGGAAAATTACATTTCCATTGTTTGATCAAAAATAATAGTTTGGGATTTTATTTTTAGGCTGGGAGGTGATCTGCAAAGTGGTGATTTTTTTAAAGGATGAATTCTGCAGAGACGTTATCCATAAATCACCATCCCCTGAGAAATATTGAAGGATAAGCTAGAGGGATTTCCCCTTGCATTTTCTGCTTTGTGTGCAGCTTGTGCCTTCTGGGGGTAGAAGAGAAGATAAATGTGAAGCACCTATAAAGTTGATGATGTCTTCCTGCTTGTAGAAATGAAGAGCTATGGGGGAATAAAGCTTTTGGCAGATTTCTCATCACACTGAGCACAGGTTGTGTTCGATACGTTATGAAAAAGTGCAGTAGAAAAACAAATCAGCACAAACATTTGTATATGGTTTCATTGCATTTATCTTAATGTGTGGTACACAATTTATATACATTTGCCTGTGGTACTTCCACTAATGGGACAACATTTTAAACTATCTTTCTATGTGGATAATTATGGGAATGGAATGGTCTCTCCTCTGCTGTATATTTTTAATGTCTAGAATGTCAGGTGAAGGAAATTAAATCTGGCATTGGCTTAAGCATTGCTTCTAATAGTCTCAGTTGTGCCTCCCCTGTGAAGTAAAGTGATTGTCAGAAATTACTTTCTTGGAGATAAAAAAACCAATGGAACAGGACTAGATACAGTGTGCACTGCTGCATGGGGATAGGAACTCCTGAAATAATCATGACGACTTTTTCTCTGATCACATTTTGATGAAAATAGGTGCACTCAAATTATCCACCACAAATAAGTTAGGATGAATAATCAGAAATGTTTCATCCTTGCAGGAAGGGCAATATACCACCATCAGGGATATTTGATTATTACTGCTCATGAGAATTAATTTTAGATCCTTTAGATTAAAGGATCTAAAACAGTGGCGTCAAACTAGATGGGGTTCCAGGTTGCAGAACTCAAGACTGTAGAAGCGAAAGCAGCCCTTTATGCAGAATAACAAAAATAACAAAATGATATTGCTTGTTACACATACACTAATAAATCTTTCTTTGCTTCCAACATCTTTTGTCCTTCCTGTCTTTTTGGAACAGATATAGGCCCCTGTTTTAACCAACACATGCATAGTCTTTACCAGACTGAGCTACTAAAGCAGGGGTTGATTTCAGAATTAAGGTTTGCAGATGAGGCTCTGAAAAGCATAATATCCATATCCAATATGATCAGGAGACTAGAAAAGCAGCAGATTCTATAGAAAGAATCAAGCAATAAACACCAATCTTAGGTGTCCAGTTCTTGAATTAGTTCTATACAAACCAAAGAAGATAAATCAAATCCAAAATTGATTATAACCCCATTACCTACACAAAATAAGAAGTAAAATAGCTGAGCACAGCAACAGATTTATATGACACATATCCTGAAGATTATTGAGGAATTAAGTCATTGGAAGTTTTTCCCTTTGTGGAGATGGATAATATTCAAAATCGTTCTAGTTCAAATAACAATTCCTGAATTTATGCTGAAGAAATTAAAGCTCATGCAGAGTTAATTCATATAGTAAGCAATCCAAGCTACAGATTCATCAAGATGAAATTGCAGTCAAAAAATTAGCAATTGCACATACGTGCATATACAAATGCACACACCTGTATTGAGTAGATAAAGCAGTTGGATTCATATTATATGCTTAAAAAGTAGAGTCAAGGGTATAGGGGAAAAAAGAAAGAAAAAGAAAGAAAACAACATGATATCCAGGATGATGTGATTGTGGAACAAAACAATTGAGGTTCTTTTTATGTCTGTAATTCACACGACACACATAAAATTAATTGCACTGTTCAGGCTATCATTTTAACTTACTTTACCATGCCATACAAACTTCCCTGGATTAGGCATGCACAAAATGCCAAGCATCAAAGGGGTAAGAACATGGTCAGATTAACCCCAGTCCTAGATTTATTTGAGATAAAAATGCTCTGCCATTCTGCCATTCTTATGGAAGGGAAGATTAATATCAAGTTAAACCTCTCTTCCATCAACCTGCACAGATGGGAGCTTCAAGCTGTTTTGCAAAATGGGGGTTCTCTGGGCATTCAGTCTCTTTGTTCCTGCTTTCAACTCTCATTATCCACAGACCATGAATTACCAAAACAAGAGCTGAATGAGTAGAAAGAGCGAAACCTATCTATCCATAGTGACTGCTCCCCAGGACACTGCAGAGTTAGGGTGGGAGGAGGTTGAGTATTATGTTTCCAACAACTGTCAAAACCAAACCAAAAATGAAACCTGACAGCTGACCAGCCTCTGCAAATGATGCTGGGATGACAGCCAAGATGGCTTCTCTCAATATAACCATGCAGCTTTGGATTCTATTCATCATCTGCTACTTCATCACTTGGGGATTTTCTCCAGGAAAAATAGCAGTCTGAATCAAGTATATCACAAAAAATCTTTCTCAGGCTTGTTAAAATTATCTTTTAGAGCAGGGTGTCAAACTCAAGGCCCAGATCCTGCCTGCAGGGTGCTTAGATCTGGCCTACAGGGCGACCCTGGAAACAGCAAAAGACTGGCCCACGGTGCCTCTGCCAGCAAAAATGGAGCTTATGGGGGGCCTCTTCTGATCTCTGTTTTCTCTGGCAGAGGGCGCAGAAGGCTGTCACAGCTGAAAATGGAGTTCAGGAGCCTGTTTTCTTTGGCAGAGCACTTGGACTACCACAGACATCCCCAACACTTCGAGCTGGCCACCCGCATCCTGCCCCTGCCCACCTGGCCTTCTAAAGTCAAACACAACCCTGACACAGACCTCAATGAAATTGACTTTGACACCTTTGTTTTGGAATTATTGGATCTGGACTGCAGAACTCCCCCCCCCAAAAAACCAACAAACAAAAAAAGAAAACCCCCACAAGATAGTGGCAGGGAGATGCAGATTTTTTTAATGTTTATACTGCCTTCTAGAGGTTCAACAGCCTGTTGCAATCCAAAACTACTGCCATGTTATCCACCTATCAAATATATACATACTAAAATCCTGTTCCTCTATACCTCCTATGCACAGCCCTGCATTAGCTCACTTGGCAGACAGTTGTTATTAAACTGTGCCTTCTGATATTTTTTGGCTTTCTACTTCTCAGTCCCATATTGCCAAGTACTCCAACAGTAATGAAAAATGATCTATATAGCTACATGTTTTTTTCGGCACAAGACAACCAACAGTTGCAAGAAAATTGGGTTCCCTTTCCTTTTTTAAAACTCTCTACCACTAAAAAATTGAACATCTTAAGATAGTTGATTTGAGCTTCAGGGGTTAGGATGCAGAGGATAGATGGAGAAAACTAGATCTCATTACTTATGGTAAGGTCTGGATAGTCCAAATGATTTGATTGATTCCACTCAGTCATGTGATTCTCAAAGACTGCCTGGAAAATCTCTCCATTTTCTTGGCAAGGTTTTTCAACAGCAATTTTGCCACAGCTTCCTTCCTAGGGCTGAGAGAAAGTGACTAGCCTGAGGTCATTCAGCTGGCTTTGTGATCAGGACTAGAATTAAGGCAGGCCTAGAATTCATGGTCTTCCAGTTTTTAGTCTGATACCTTAACTATTCTGCCAAACTGCCTCTCAAAGGATCTATACTGTCTGTCAGTCACAGAGGCAGATGCTACACTTCCAGTCATCTGCACTTGGAGTGGTTTTTGAAGCCTTTCTAGGTCACTACATGTAGTCCTCGATTTACAACAGTTCATTTAGTGACTGAAGTTAGAACAGCATTGAAAAAAGTGACTTACAACCATTTTCCACTCTTATAACCATTGCAGTGTTCTCCCATGGTCACATGATTTACATTTGGATGCTTCACAACTGACTCACATTTATGACAGTGGCAATATCCCAGAATGTTATGATCTCTTTTTGAGACCTTCTGACAGGTCTCAAGAAGCCAGATTCACTTAAGAACCAAGTTACTAATTTAACCACTGCAGTGATTCATTTAAAAAATGTGGCAAGAAAGGTCGCAAAATGAGGCAAAACTCACTTAACAAATTTCTCAGTTAACAACATAAATTTATGTCCAATTGTGGTCGTAAGTTGAGGACTACCTATATACTGATATCACTGGGATTCAGGCTGCTGAATAAAATAATAACTTCAGATACTGTAATAAGTAAGAAAAAATGTTGTGCTAAATTATCTCTATGGGTTGATTAGTCCAGTTAATCCCAATATTGTAATGTAAGATTGCTGCTCGATTAGCTTTGGCTACACATATACATTATGTTTATTTTTCAGATTCACTAGAATTTTTAGTGAAAAGATCATTAGAAAAATCGTTGGATCCATTTCAGCAACATGCTGGGAGATTCATGTAACAAGAGATGGAATTTTATTTTTATTGGTGACAAGAGTTTTCAGAATTATGTTCAGTGGTGTCAAAAGCGTAGAAACAGATTGGTTTAAAGGAGAATGAAAATAGTTCCCTATACATACATTTTAAAATTGTGGAGTAGACCATATCTATTCCTATAGCTCTTATATTAAAAAAGATTAAATGTAATTGCAACTATATGTGATTGTGGATCTTTGCAAACTACCTTCCTACGATAAGGAGTCAAAACTTTGCAATGTTCATGAACACATAGAGATCTATAATTGTATTTTGATTACATTCAGCTAGTGTTTCATTCTAGATTTTTTTCAAGGAGATTAAAAGGAACAAAGCTAATACATATTTTCAATTGGACAAATCTCCCCCGCCCCTCCATAAAGTTAAGTCTACTGAAAACTTAAAAAAAAACAATTAACATGTACGTAAGTTAATAGTTAGCAAGTGGAGCACTGACTAACATGCACTTAAAATTGCCTTTAGCATATCCAGTTGAGGAATTAATTTTACTGATTAAGAGATTAATTATTTAAACTATTGCAGTAATTGCTATGCAGTTTTGGAGAGGAAGATAATGATGAGAAATATTTAGCCAGATTTGTTTCCCTTTGATATTTTCTCATGCCAATATTACAGAACTGAATTGTTTAAACTAGCTGGTAGGAGTGATCCAGAGTTTAATAACTGTTTATGCATACCCAACACAATTTGGCATTTTCTTTTGGCCAGACATTGTGGTGTGACAGTACTAAATGCCACAGTGTGACATTGTTTAAAAATAAATATCAATACTAAAGAAGCTGCTGTTTTTCTTTAAAACACTGGGAACCAAACCTAAAAGAAATAAATCCTTGTTAGAAAAGGTTGTCTACAACAGAGAAACACCTGAACACAGGTGGGTAAGGAGCCTCTACTACAGATGTAAAAGAATTTGCATAACATAGAATAGAGCCAGATTTTCTTTCCAAGTTATTAGCCAACTTTTTCTTGGTCCAGATTCTCGGTATATTTGCAATTTGGGACACAGCTACACATTTCTAGACATCAGTGTTTCTTACAAATAACAGACAACACTAAGCAATCTAGTCGGTTGTTTCCTATTTTTGGTTTCCTCCCCTTCTTTTTTATACCTAGGAGGTAATATTTATTTATTCAAATTTGTTATAGCCGCTAAACTCCAATATTCAACCAGAAAGACTAAGCGGTACAAACGGTTCTTGCATTGATGAGGTGAAAAACCATAATAAATCCTAGCAGGAGATCTCTGTTATTGTTTTTCATTAGAGATAGAAAAAACAGGAAGTGGAAACAGAAGTGGAAAAATCTTTTAACATTTCAAACTCATTTCCTGAGCCTCACAAATTGTACCCCATCTGTCTCCTGCTTCTGTGGTGCATTGTACTGTAGTTTTTTTTTTAATTATTATTTCAGGAAAAATGGCTACTGTACATGGGCAGAAGCCATCCTCCTTTTGAAGTGAAGGGAGGCAGTTTCTGCAGCCTGACTTCAAAGTGGACTGCTGCTCCACCTACTGATGTCACTTGGAATGAACCATTTTATTTATTTAACTTTTATCCCACCTTTATGATATTTTGATCAATTCAAGGCACCATTCATATCTAATGGTCCTGCTTCCTGTTTTCTCATAACAACACATGTTAGTTTATTGTTAGTTGGACCGTGAGACAGTAACACAAAATTTGTGTGTGTGTGTGGGGGGGGAATTGATTTCACACTCCCCTGATTTTCAGCCCAGCACCTTAATTACTGTACCATACTGGCTCCTCTTCATTAATCTTCAGCTCTAGTGAAATACCTCTTTGAAGAAATATTTGGACAATGGCTGTGGCCCAGAAGAATAAATGTACCATTAAACATCCAGCATTATATTAAACAAATGTGTGAGTGAATGGGATGAGATAAAAACAATCAAATAAAATCACTAATGTTTACATAATAATCATAAATGAATGATTATTGACTCACGCGTGCTGCATGATAAACAAACATAACCTTATCTTCCATGGCATTCTTGATTAGTTTCTGAATATATAATCCTACCATTCTATTAAAAATGACAGTGGGACCAGCAATTTAAAATAATATATACAGTACATAGAAATATGAAGTGCAAAAATATTCTTAAAATTTAAAATAATAATAAATTAAAGATAAGAAAATAATTGCCTGATAAAAGCTCGATGAAAACCATGTTTAAGAAAAGTGATTCTCCCTCCCTCCCTCCCTCCCTCTCCTTTCTCCCCATCTCTCTCTCATCCATCTGTCACCTATCTATCTCTTCTTACTCCTATAGGTAGTATATATCTTCCTCAATCTCAGGTCCTCTACCAGAGGCCTGGGAATTTGAGTTTCTGCACAGTATCTTAACTGTTCCTAGCTCTGTGCTCTTCTTGGCAGTGATATCTGATGTTCTTCTTGGGATCTGTTGGAGTCACTCTCCCAGCTTAGGAGTCACAGCCCCAAATGTTCCTACCAGTATTGGGACCCTTTTGGCCTTTACTTTCCAATCATCTCCTTTGGCTTATGGTACTTCTCCAGCTTCCCATACTCCTTATTTATGTTTCTGTCACTTGGCACCACTATGTGTAACACTACTGCTGTCTTGTGGACATGGGAAGCTACCATATTTGATTGATTGGCTAGAGCCTACCTGCGTGGATAGGTACTTTCTGTGGAATCTACAGATGTTCATGTATATAATGCTAGCTACCTGGTTATGCTGTTCATGTGTGCTCTTCTTGTCTGTGTCTTACATCTTGTCACTATGTGTTGGAGTGTTTCTGAGGCCTCTTTGTGCAATCTGCACTTCAGGTCCTTCTAGTATGCCCCTCTGTTTCTATGGATCTGGTACTTAGTGCCCGTTCTTATGTTGCTATGATTAAAGCCTCAGTGTTGTCCTTTAATCTAGCTTTTTTTAAGTCAATGGTAGGATTTCCCAATGTCAGTCCCCTCAGTTGTTTATTGATGGTACATTCCATACAAGTTCTTGTTTTGCCATGGCACCTCTTCTCCTTGATCTTCCTCCCATATCTGCTGTGGCTCAGGCCTGTCTCGGCAGCTTATCTTTGGGTGCTACCTTATTGATGTGCTACTGGATTCTGGGCTCCTGGAAACTCACTAGCCCTTTCCTACATTCTTTCTGACTGGTCTACAATCTGGATATTGGATTTGGGATGGAAACCTCCCTACATTATGAAGATCTTCTAGGTCTTCAGTAGCCTCCATATCCCTGACCAGTTTACTATACTAACAGGGTGTCTAATGGTTAGCAGAGCATATTGATGGCATGTATCTTGTTCTTTTCATTAAGAAGGCTCATCTCAGAGTTCTACCATCTTTGCTTCCTCATCATTCCTATGTGATTATGTGCAGAATATTAAGGTCCACAATTCAGTTTTAACTACCTTCCCATATTTTACAACCATCCAGCCACACTTCTCCAGTCCAAATGACATCCAAATGTCCTCACTGTAAATTCATTTAGGTGAGTCAATGAATCAATGTCACCCATGCAGAGGGCATGGTTGATGGTAGTTCCACTCTTAAATTTGTATTACTATCCAGTCTTTGTGATTATCTATCTGAGAGGGCTCAAGGCTTTGCAGAACAGCAATGAAGTCATTTCATCTCCATGGTATATAGCATACTCAATGACAACTTGTGCGAGCTGCTTTGTCTTGACTTCTAGTGTTGCCTTCCATAATCCCACTGAGTTCTTAGGGGAGGTCTTTAGTGTCTTCTTGACTTTGCATAGCAAAGGAAATCACAGATCCACGTGTATGGTATTGAGTTAAGATCTTGAGTCTTGAGCAACTGCTCTAGCTATGAACAACTGGTATTTTAATCTCTGGTGTTATTTCCAATGCCTTTCTGAGTTGTCTCATGTACTGGCCCATTTGGTTTTATAGCTTGGCAGCTATGATGCTTGGTAGAACTTTCCATATTGTGGAAAGGCAAGTTATTGGGCAGTCATTGGATGATGCTATTCCTTTGTGGGAGCAGAGGTGAAATTCAGCCTGAACTGGTTATTAGAAGAAATCTCCTTTTGTTATTTTTCTCACTTTGCAGGGTTAATCCTGTAAAGATTAACTTTACAGGGTTAATCCTGTAAATAAAGCAGTTGTTTCTACCCTAATCTTTATTGCCTTGCTCACAGAAACTGCCTCTCCCCTTATTACATTGTAACTTTGGTGGAGTTTAATTCTGTGCTTGGGGATGTTTAATCCTGTGGCCATGCCCACTGAACTGGTGGTAAAAAAAAAATTGAATTTCACCACTGTGTGGGTTAGTACTGTTCATGGTTAGCTCTGCCCTTCATTGTGTTAGTCAATCTGGGTGGGAACCTGCTGTTAGCAGCTGGTTTATCTGTTCTGTTAGGTGTTCATGCACTGCTGTTATTTTCTTTAGCCAGTAGTTGTGGATCCTGTCAGAGCCAGATGCTGTCCAGCACTTAAGATTCTTAACCTGCTGTTAGATGTCTGCTGCTGTGATGGTGACTGGTTTTAGGAGATTGCTGTGCTCTGCTCTCAGGTCCTGCAGCCACTTTGCACTTGTGTTATATGAAAGTCTCTCTATTGCATATCTTTTTGGATGAGCTTTGGGAGCAGAGCTGCTTACAGAAAAGCCTCTGCTGCAGATTTTAAAATGCAAACAGGTTCATAAGGAGATATATTCGTCTTGCTATAGCAAGAGTTTTAATGACACTTTAAATGGACCTTTCTCCATCTCAGCAACTTTAAGTGTGTATTTCAACTTCCAGAAATCCTCAGTTGGACTCCACACATCTTAAAACTCCTGAGACTGAGAAACACCACTTTAAATCATGGCTGAAAAGAAGTTGACAAACTGCGGAGCATGATACAAAATTCAGTGTTTTTTGTTCCAATTGTAAATTGCAGACACTTGTTTAGGGTAACTTGGTGTAGAGCTTAGTGCCCTAGTGCTAAACAAATGCAAGAGGATAAACACTTTTGGGATTAGAGTGGGTTAGGTGCCAAATCAGTCTGTTTTATGTTAAACAGAGAAGGAAGGAAGGAGAAATAGTGTTCTACCAAGTAAATGGCCCTCATACAAACCCAATAAATTAGTAGGGAGAAGGAAATATATTATAGGTGTACATACATATTCAGGATTACTTTCAAGACCATTTAAAAGCATTTGCTTTTATACTTTGGAACCATGTCTGGAAAACCAAATAAGCCCCTTTATTTCACTATCTGTGAAAAATGAATCTGGAGGTACCCAAACATTTGTGAATATTGAGACCAGTAGATTGATAAACATTTGAACATTTAGGAGTATTTGCAGGGAGAATATTAGGCAATATCAGTCCAGAAAACACAATATCTTACTTATTTTACATATGTTTGAACTGCCCATCAACCTCACAGTGGGAAGTCATCCAGGCGCATATTATGTTCCACATCCTTTGTGTCTTCCTATCCTGATCAAGGAGAAGGAAAAGAATGCAAAACTCATTTCTCAAAGTAGATTCCTTGAGCATCATTAATCAACATTTGAGAATAAGTATTGAATCCCAGGGGCATTTGGGGATAGATGAATCTATCTTTTTTATTGCTATGTTGTAATACTGAACTGTTGTGAAGCACAGAGAGAGTTCATTGTCTACAAATGGTAATTATTAGTACAGGGGAGAAGAACATTTGTTGTGGATTTAGAACAGCCTTTACTCCAGCTGGACTGCAAGAAGTATACAAGAGCTTCATATGTATCATAAGGCATACAAATCTTGTTAAGGCAGGGCTAATAATGATGATGCTTTAGTTTAAGGTTTGGTTCGGTTCAATAGGCAGCTCAAATCAAATCACCTTTTCAATCCAAAATGCCAGATTAATATGACCCATCAAATAAAATCAGACACTTTCAAATTAATTTAGTGATTCAGTGAGCTTTTGTGTGTATGAATGCTTAATTTTAATGAATCAAAGCCAGCTTTCAAATTGAAAGGATTGCATCATTCTATTCCCCAATTCCTACTGATAATTTCAACGGATTAAATTCATTGAATAAAATTGTGAATTCAAATTGAGTCAGTGATCCAAAACAATTTAAATTGGGTCTTGAATTATATTCTTTTTTTCAATTCCAAATTTTGCTTATCCCTTTCTAGTTTGAAGATCAGTCTTAATTACCAGTTAAAGATTTGTGCAATTGTGTCTCCTCTGCTGTATGCTAAATTCTATTGCTTTCTGCAATTAATAGCATAGAGCAATGAAATTAAACATATAGTAATTATTAAAAGGCCATTATTGTAGATGAATGGTTTTTGTGGACAGCACTGGGTGGGATTGAGGAGATAGAGGAAGTGAGATCCATATACTGTAAGCGGATGTGAATGTGATACTATTATACACGTGTGTGTGTGTGTGTGTGTGTGATTTTTATTCATGTATGACACCCAGAGTTGTTGGGAATTGAACAGTGTAAAAGTTTAATAAATAAACTCAAAAAAGTTAGCTTTTGTGGATAAAAGAATGAATCTCATAGGAAGTGTTGTTAGAATACACGATACCTACATAATTCAGTGCTGAATAATTATTATACTTTTATTCAATATATAGAACTTCACAGCCAGAAAAAGTAATAAGAAATAGCAATAGAATAGTATGAACATAAAGAGGAGGGTTTCCCCTGCTCCTTGTAGATAGAGACGTTTCATGATCAATTGATCCCCACTTTGGAAGGCTGTAGACAAAATAAATTAATCTTCTGTAATTGGCATTGAAAATGGAGATCACCTTTATAGGATAAACATTTATGGATTCCTTTTTCAGGAATGCTTCTGACAGTTTGCATTCAGCCAAGTCTTCCTACCAGTTCTTCATTTAACCACAGAAAAAAGCCAACAAATAGTCTTGCTGATATGAAACTGAGAGGAAAACAGAGTTTAATTCCTCAAAAGAAAAATGTTCTTATAGGAAGAAGGAATGTGCTGGCATTAGATGTGGAGTCTTAAATTTCCAGAGGAACTGGAAGAAGAATGGGATAGAATTGAATGGAGGTAATGGTCAAGACAACTAAAATGAAACACTTCTGAATATTGAAGATCTATGACTTTAACTATGATGGCTAGTAAACTTAAGCTGGAATCAGAAGTTGTTGTTTTTTTTCACATTGAGAGCCTGTCATTGGGGAGTGCCTTGAAGTCTGTGAAGCAGAGCAGGGCATGTTCTGGAGAAGTTTCCTCCAAAGAAGGGTGGATAAGAATGTGATTCCTATCTGCTTAACACAGACAGCCCTAGAAAAATATTTTCTTGCAGCTGGAAATGAAGCTCCTGCCAACCTGATTTAGAGAGGGGAAATCACCATCAACTAATCAAAACATAACACTGCATTAGAAAACAAGTAGGGTTGGGGAAAGAGCGGTCATTATGGGGTACATATACATCCACATTGAAAACATACATGATATATAATGTTAAGTAGAGATTTAAAAAACTAAGAACAAATGGCTTTTCTGAATTAATAAGGAAGATGCTATGAGAGATATTCATTATAGAAAAAGAAAGAGAGACAGTACTGTAATGTATTTAAAGGAAGCATAGGCCTATGCAAAAATTCATGAATCAGAGCATGGAAATTCCATTGAGAGTGTCTGAATAAGAATAAAGGAATGAGAAACTGAACTGATATCATAATGATGGTTTATTATAGATCACACAGACAGGTAGAAGATAAGATAGGTCTTTTTATGTCAGATACTACACTTTCAAACATGCATGTGATAACAGCAATAGAAAATCAACCATCATAATAATTGCTGGAAATCTAACTCTGTTCAAAGATTAAAGGTCACACAAATTGCTGTTCTCTCTCATTGGCAACTTAATTTGTCAGAAAATGATAAAAGAAACAACGGAATCTACTATTCCAGGCCTAATCCTTACAACAGGGAGTAATTGGTTGAACAACTGAAGATGACTGGAATGATGAGAGAGAAGACCACATCAAAGGGGAAAGGAATAGAAAATAGTCAGGCTTGTATGATAGCCTTCAAAAGATTAGAGCTTGATGAATTCAGATGGAATATAGGTGATGTCTACTGACTTGAAGGGGAAAAATGAAAAGGATGGAAATGAGTGATCATAAACATTTCCTATTAGAAATAAAAATCAGGGTGGCTACATATATATATATATA
>JAEANM010002268.1:0-24986 GCA_017656035.1 Myanophis thanlyinensis | reverse complement strand
ATTTGCTGTGAACCGCCCCGAGTCCTTGTGGAGATGGGGCGGTATATAAATTTGATAAATAAATAAAATAAATAAATTTTTAAGTCTGGGATGAATAATGTGTGTTTTCATTGGACCCTAACCTTTTATTTTTCAGAAATGCCCTCAGGATTTTATTTCAAACCTTTGGTCATTAGAGTATTTTGGTACATAACAACTTCATAGTTTTGTTTCTAATTAAAAACATAGGAAAATATAGAAATATTCATTTTGTATTGGCTTGTCTAGTATATATGCTATCTGGATTTATGTACATTGAGCTAGTTTACTGTTAATAAAGAATATTTAACCTAGTATTAGCAGTTGGGCTTTGTTTTGTTTTAAAACTAAGCATGAGATTAATATTTGTTCTCTTTTTTTTCACTGTAACAAAATTCTTTAAGTCTTCCTCATTTCTAGCTTACAGATTGATATTACCATAATAACTGAGCTTATTGATACTTCTCCAGCTATTTTAATTCCAATTTCCTGTAGTCCAATATTGTTCATAATGTGTTCTACATATAAGTTAATATATATAGTGACAGTATATAACCAATACTCTCCATTCCAAACTCTAAACTACTTATTTAGTAGTATTTAGTTGTGCCATTTTTATTCTAATCTTCTTTTCTATTTTTAATGTTGTATTTGCCCAGAGTCATAAATCAGCCTGGGAATATGAGTACCGGCCTGCTGTGCCTCCTGGCCAAAACGGGCCATGGGGGTGCATGCGAAGTCTCTATGCAGCCCATTTTTGGCCAGGAGAGTGCTGCATGAGGCAGTGGAGTCCTAAAACAGGCCAGGCCTCATGAGGCTCCCCTATGGCCCGTTTTTTGCTGGCAGAGTAATGCAGTAGGCCATAGAGGCCAAAAACGGGCCCATGGGGGGCCTGTGGGCTATTTTGGCTGGTAGAGTGCTGCAGGAAGGCAGCACCTTCTTCACCTTCTCTTTAGCACACCCTCCAAGATCTAGATGGCTATTCAGAATAGCCAAAAACATTTGGCTCTCACCCAAGTCTTTGATGAGGGAGAGTGAGCCCCCTCATATCACTGAGTTTGTCATCTTTTATCTTAATCTTTTACCTGTGGTTGATTTAATTTTAAATTTTTTGATTGTTGTGAGCCACACAGGATGATTGAAAATTGGGTGGTATATCAATTTTGTAAATTATTATTAATGTTAAATCCTCCGCTAGGGCTGTGTCAGAGTTAGTAACAAAGATTGATAGACTGTTGGACAGAGCTTTTAGAGACATTGGAGAAATTGTCAGTTCATTTATGCTCTGCTCCTATACAAGAGTCAAGCCCTATAGCAGCTCTACATGTAGACTCTACATGTCTTTAATCTCTACATTATGGAATTGAGGCTATTTTTGCCAGAAAGTAAATGTCCCTTTGTCTGGAATAGTTCTGAATTCAAAGGGGAAAAATGCATCTTGAGCCTATGTGAAACACCTACCATAGCCATACCTACCATCCATGGCCACACTCACCCCTGGCCACACACCCCCACCAGCCCTGGCCCTCCAAGTTCAAACACAACCTTGATGCGGCCCTCAATGAAATCGAATTTGATACCCCTGTAGAATATTTGGGCACCGCCCCGAGTCCCTTGGGAGAAATCCTGAAAGAAAGAATAAAGAATAAAGTGATTTGACAATTGGTCCCTATAGGAAGAATGCATTAAAATTAAATTGATAGCAAATCTAAGCACTGTGCTTCAGAAATGCAACAAAGAGTGTTTTCTTAATCAATACTTGTAGAAAAGATTACTAATTTCTTCCTTAATAAAGTACTTATCTTTAGAAAGCAGATGTTGCCTAAGTATCCTGGTTAAAGTTGTAAAGAAAATTAGCGACTCTTTAATGCTGCAATAAATTTTGTTATCCTTTAAAGGCCATGTAATTCTCATGTAATGCAAACAATAGCCACAGGATGGCAGTGGTTCATCATAAATTAAAATGCTCAGGCTTTTTCCCTCCCTTGTATAATGGCTAGTTCATTAATAATTTTTTTGAATAAAATTTAGAAATTATGAAATTAAAGCCTAAAATAAATAAATAAATCAAATAAATAAATAAAATATAATTACATTATTTGCTTTAACATTCAGATTCATGAACTAAGAAAATAAGAAATGGCCAAAGTAGATTTATACAAGTTAAATCAGTCTCAACTAAGGAATATGATCAAATATCAGAATGCATGAGAATTTCCTCATTATTTATGGAAGATACACATATCTTCTATCAGCTCAGGGGGCAACATTAGCTATCATTCAACACATCAGGCACTACATTGCAAATGTAGGCAATGCTGGATCCATTTTTTAAATTATTGTAACTACTAAAATGGATGTTTTAAGCCACTGAGATATTTAAGACTAGCGTTTTGCTCCTTAATCTAACTAATCCCAAAAAATTCAAAACTGGGGCAAAAGTTTTGCTTCCTCATTCAGAAGTAAAGCCCTGGGAACTACAAAAGGTAACCTAGTAGAATACATGAAGCCTTCTGAGTGCTAGAAAGTGAGATTTTACATCATTTGTATGAAATCTGAAAACATTTATTAAATTAATAAAGTTAATTAAATTGTCAATTTTAATCCCTTTTCAGTGAAGATCAGATTCAGCAAAATTGAATTTTAATGATAATGACTAATTTAACATCTGAGGATTTTTTAACTTATTATAACCCTAGAAAAGCCTTCAACTGATGAAATTAATCAGTGATATTTAGTATTTTGGAATTTAAAAAGAAGAGTTATTTGTGAAAATGAGAATGAGAAATAATAGAAAGTTGTCTGATGCTAGATTAGTAATTTATCAAAAAATGGAAACTGTCTATAAATGGGTTTAGACAAATTCAATGCTTGGGGCCTATCTGAAAAAAAATAGAACATAATTTCTTTTTAAAAAAAAAAACTCTTCTCACATAGGTTACCTTTCGAACAAGAATCTATCACTGCAATATTAATAGTCAAGGAGTGATCTGTCTGGACATATTAAAGGACAACTGGAGTCCAGCATTAACTATTTCTAAAGTTCTTCTTTCAATTTGCTCACTTCTCACAGACTGCAATCCTGGTAAGTTCCCCTTCCCATTCTTTGACTGAATGGAAAATGTACTTAAATTCTAAAATTGTATAACTGTATCTGTATTGATACTTTTCATTAAAGCAAAGTTCCAAGAGTCCTCATCATATCTGATCTATTACATGTACTCTTCCCCTAACATCAATAATTAGCTGAATTTGTTTTATTTTACAGCTGATCCCCTTGTTGGAAGTATTGCAACTCAGTATATGACTAACAGAGCAGAACACGACAGAATGGCCAGACAGTGGACCAAGAGATATGCAACATAAACTGGATTTTTGTCAGACCTTTGTGTTAAATCATCTGTGACAGAAAGAGCTGCTTATGATTTTGAAGGGGTGGGACAGGGAAAGGGAGAAACTGAAAAAGAGTAGGGTATTTCTATAACAGAATTTATTCAGTCTTTTATTTCCTGAGATTTTGTTGTTGTTACTTAAGGTATCTTGCTACAGTAGACAGCTAGAATGGGAATAGCATATTTTAAGACTGTAATTAGTTCAGCAATAGTAGCTCTGCTATAGCACAAGAAGAATGTAAACTAATCTGACAATTGGATGAGGGTGGGAAAGGATGTTTGGTTGTGATAGATTTAAAAAAATAAAACAGCTTAATTTATGGATACATATATTTGGCATCTCTATAAAAATTCTTGCAAGAAAGCTTGCAACTTGATTTAGCTTGGTTTTATTTGTAAAAAAAATATTGGGAATATTTTCCCTAGGGGAGGTGGGAGAGTTTCATATTTAATACATCTTTTTACAAAGCTACCTTTTCATTAATTTCAAATATAGGGGTAACACTAGATTTGTTGTCTCCCCTAGCACAGGGGAAATAGTTCAGAGATTCATTTTTCTATGCCAAGTTACCTTTGTGAGAATGAAGGTTTTAACTGAACTTGGAGCAACTTGTAGTGAAATACCTTAAGCTGTTTAATTGTAAGGCGTGGAATAGGAGTCACTCAGTGGATTGGTTGTATGTTGTGGGCTATCTAAGTCTGCATTTGTTATGTGCTAATAAAAATATGTACAAACCCCCTACTGGTATCTTCTTTTTGGAATACATCTGTGTTGGCTTTGTATAACACAGCAGTCCCCAACTTTTTTTGGCTCTAAGGGACTGGCTGTGGAAGAAAAATTGTCTTCCTTGAATAAAGGGGAGATGGTTTCACATGCGCAACCTAGATCCCATGTATACGTAGAAAAAGCTTCACTCACTCTCACTGCTTGTGTGTCCTGGTACCCAACAGGCCGTGGTTTGGTACTGGTCCACAATCTGGGAGTTAGGAACTCCCGGTATAATAGACAATATAATCTATCCGATAAAAGAATCTTACAAAAAATAAGAAATACTTGAGAAGACTTTAATGGGTTAAAGTTAAAGTTAAATCCTGGGCCAGAAGACAGACTTACATACCCATCCAACTATCTGTTGACTTCTTTTGCAGGTGACTTTTATCAAAAGATTGGATCAACTCCTAAATAATTAAACCTGGAGTTTCCCTAGCAGTTTAACATTAGAGCAATCTATTTGTGGTTTCAGGATTTGTTATTTAACATATTTGGAGGGAAAAGGGAATAGCTTTCCCTTTTTCTTGGCATCCATTTATGCTAAAGTGCTAACTTATTTAATATCTCTATCAAAAAAGTTCCTTTTCTTTTTTAATTGCACGCAAAATATTATCTGAAGTGAACATAATTCAATTTGGCTTTCAGTTAATAGTAATTGAAGAATGACAATTCACTAGTGGCCCAGAATGAATAGTTATATAAAATTTACATTAACCTGTGTTTGTTATGATGCTATAAACACTGTTATTATGCAAAATGCATTGAAGGACAGCTGATGAGTACAATATATAAACAGATGAGAGCCATTTAATGAGAAATATAATTAGAATGGAGTCAGAATCAGTATTTCAGTATTGTAATTTAACACCTATTCACCCATACTATTTTTGTTATTTTCTCAGAAGCTGCATTTAAATTTGAAAAATGTACTTAAAATATATCAAATTAGCCCTTAATTTTATTTCTGGACAGAAAGAAAAGAAAGTTTGATCAATTTCTCTACTGTACATTTTGAGAAACTTCAGCTCAACAATTACCTACCTACTTTCTAACTTTTTGCATCTTTCAGAGTTGTAATGAAAATTGTGAAAATACAAAACCAACCACTGATTCCATTTAACTTCTGTTATGTTGTGATGGTAAAAGCCACCATAACAACACTAGAATAGACTTTTTGAATTCTCCAATCTATCGCTGTCTTGATTTGGTGTAGTTTATAGCTTTTAAAACAGCCAGCCGGGGGCATTAGCCACATCAATTAGGAATTCTGGAGAAAAGTTGATCTAGGTTTGTGATTAGTTGCTCAAATTATCTTTTTGTGAGGCAGAATATAGCTACAATGAAAAGTATACCTATACTACTATTTCTAGTACAACTTGTATCTATTTTCACACCATTTTTATGTCAACATATTTTTTAAGGAATTTAATTAAATAGCAACAATGAGTACAATTGAAGTAAGAGGTAGGTTGCTTAGACTTAAAACAAGACGGAGCAATCCTTTCCCCTAGTAATATTCATTTTTTTCCTGTAAACACTTAATAAATTACTACTGGCTGATTTCACCCAATGTGTTAAGCCATAAATCATAGTTTATGGAATCAATAGGTCAAAACCACGCTAAGCTAGAATCAAATACTCTAATGTAATCCTGCGTTTTTCAATCACAGTAACTTTTAAGATTTATGTATACTGGGAAATTCCAGGAATTACAAATCCACATTTCTTAAAAGTTGCTGAGATTGAGAAAAACACGATAAACTTTTAAATAAACCAAGTTATACATTTTTTTCTGATGCTGTCCTCTCTTTTTCAGGAGGCTGCTGAAATCATTGCACAGGGACAGATATTAGTGGGCTTTTGAAATTGAGAAATGGTGTCAAAAAATTTTTCCCATCCATATATGAAGTGATTTGAAATTATGTTTTTCTTTCTTTGGTCCAATTTTAGCAATGTTAGAAATCATTGTTTTACACTACCTGAGATGAATGGTTTCTTGATGATAATCAACAGAAATAACACTAGTTCATCCAAAAGCATATCTGCTAATAGTATTAGCACAATTTATAATAAAGGTAATGAAGGTCAAATGCTTATACTGCTCCCAATTCTGTTGGCCTTTCTTTTTCATAAACTTTTTCATCTGATTTCTTTAGTTTATTTTATTTCTTTTCTGAAATGCTAAGTGAAGTGGCAATATTCCCAATGACTCTAGAATGCTCCCTTTATAAAAAAGGTTTTCTTTTTTCTGCACTCAGGCGTTCTCCAGTTTGCATTTCACCAACATATAATTGAATACAGACAACTATGATCATTTCAGTGTTTTTATGAAGTGATTTCATATGCCATTTTCATCCTGATCTGTGAGAGCTTCTTTAGTTGTTCTAGAAATGAACAACTCTGGAAATGCAAAATCCACAGCAGATTCTTGGTCCAGTGGAAAGGCATAAGAACATTCAGTCTTCTTCCTTATTGCATTTGAATGTCCGACGGGAAAAAGAAAACGTCGACTTGTTCTGTGATTGGTAAAGTTTAGTTGCTAACACCACAAAGGGCTCCATCATTGTCCTTCTATACGTTACTGTCACTTCCCATAACTTCACTGTCTCATTCCTAGCCCACTGTTGTGCAACTTCATTCTGTACTTGTCTTTCCTTCAAAAGGTCAGTTTTATTACCTAAAATAACAATTGGCCACTGCAAAGAAGGAATAAGACAATCAAAACAGGAAATTAGCTCAGTGATGTAAAATTTATTTTGTACCAGTTTCCAAATATAGAATAATCACCTTACTGGGAGGGGAAAAGAGACTGGCATACACTCTTTCCTGCAATTTAGACAGTTGCTATAATTCTTAGTAAACCATGCAAAATTCAGATATATCCATGAGCTGAATAAATAATCCTTTAGCTCCTTGACTGACTTCTGTAATGTTTTTATCTTTTTTAAATTTTATAATCTAGTAATTGAATAGGTAAATTTAAAGTGGGTGCACTAAAATTGACTTAATAATTAAAATCTTACTGACTCAATTTCCTGTATTTAAAAACATTTACATCTCCATATATTTTTAAAAACCATTTGTTCCTATAAAAAAGGTAACACCTATTTATGTTCCTCAGACCAGAATAAAACAATAAAACAATTATTATACAAGCAATAAAATATATTCTAAAATGATGGGCACTATTACTGTAGAACAGAATTAAGAAATGGGCCCAATTTCATCAAGATGCTTGAAAAACACCACTTTTAAAAACAAACAGTCAGAGCCAGGCTTAATTAAATGTAAAACAATTTCATTAGATTCGAGAGGTTTCAGATGAATAACCTGGTATCATTAATTTTAATATATTTATTTAAACACTGATTATATCTCAATACTGCAGAGGGATATGGAATTTATAGTTCTTGAGATATTCAGTATTCCCAATGAGAAAAGATGCTAGGAGCTCTAGCCATAGTTCTGCCACCCAATTCAACAGAAGTAGACCTCACTGCTATGCTCCAGAATAATGACTATGCAAACTAATACTTCCGTTATACAGGGCCATCATTTGAGAAAACCACAAGCACCTGCAAGTAAACAGCAATCAATTATTGTCAGATAAATACCAGAGTCATGAATATTGTTTCTTTCTCTCCTCCAAAGGAAAGATGCTATAAATCAGTAGAGGATTATTCAAACACAAAACTCCAAATCCAGTACACACATAGCTGAGTAAATGGGCTTATTCAGTTCTTTTTTAGAGTTTGATTCTAAAGTTCTACTTTTGTAGAATGTTTGCTACCAATCCTAGACCAATATATTTTGCCTTTAGAAAGTATGTTAGAATATACTTCTCTATGTTGTAGAGAAAAAAACTAATTTGGTCTAGGATTTCTGCATTAGACTGGAAACTATTTTGAGTTCTAGTCCCTTCCAGGGCATGAAAGCAGGCTGACTTTGAGCCAGATACACTGTCTTGGAAATATTAGGTATGCTCATCACCTTTAATTATTCATGAAAATCATAAAGGGAGGGTTAAAAACTTACTACTGGTATGGTCAGAGAACTTATTCCAATTTTAGGTGGAGATGATGTAATGATGAGATTCTATTAAAGAACACTTGGGTGGAAGGAAGGAAAGAAGTCCTGGCAAAGAGACGTGGACAAGCGGAGTTCCGCAAAGTCCCGTCTATTTCTCCCACTTGAAGAAGCCCCATGGGGCCAAGTTACTTTGGAGAGGTGACGAAGAAAGAGGTGATGCTTTGGCAATTATGAGGAGAGCGCAGTCTCCTCGCCTGACCCAAAGAAAACCTTTATCCAGTTGAAGAGAGGACAGCCATTACGGCTGGATCGAAGCTGTGACAAACTGGAATGGAAGAGAAGAGAAGGGAAAGATCTTGCAACAGTTATGTACGATGTGGGTGAGAAATCTCTAATTTTGGCAGTAGAATTTTCCCCAAAGCATTCCCTTATGAAAGTGGGGCTCAACTGAAGTTGTAGTAGGGTCTTCCCCAAACCCCTAAGAAAGCAGTGACTAAAAATCTGGGAGCAAATGTTAGATCCGGAAAAGAAATGGGGAAAAAAATGCTAAAAATACTTCAACCTTTAAAAACCATAAAGAAAAGAGATATATTGGATTGATTATCTTCTCAGAAAACTAAACAGTTTCAAAATATTGTGCTATACTTTGGTTGTCAACTTGAAGTGAGGGCCTTTGTAAAAATTTAGAAAACAAGAAAATAAAAGAAAAAAAGAAAATGTTAGAGTCATATTTCAGAGGAACCAAATAAAAAGACTAAGAATGACGCCTACTGGTCAGGGCAAACATTACACAAATAAAGTGAACTGTCATGCAGAAACGCACTGAACATCTGCAACTGATTATACGAGGATTATCCACAAAATATATTACGTTTTGTGATAGAAAAAAAAAAAAGTGTAGGAAAAAAATTTATTATATACACTTGAAAGTGACACTTAAATACTACTTTTCAACATATTCACCGAACAAATTGAGGCACTTATCATAGCGGTGAACAAGCTTTGTAATTCCATTGTCATAAAATTAAGCCGCCTGACGCTTGAGCCAGTCAGTCATGCCTGCCCGCAGTTCCGCTGTTCATCATGAACGTTAGTTTGGCCATTTTTAAACTTAATGCACCATTGGCACACTCCATCTTCAGTGATGTTGTCTGCATATGCTTCACACGGTTGCTGAAAAATTTCAATCGGTTTATGGTTTTTTGCCAACAAAAACCTTATCAGTGATTGCACCTCACAAGTCGCGGGATTTTCAATTGCAGCAAATATTTCAAATGTTTGCTGTGAAATAACGGGCAATGATACGAACCGCCCACTAGCACGACTAGATGCAGACTGAGCGGCGGACACACAGACCAAAGATGGCCATGCTAGCTCCGCCCCTTCTTGCTATAGACGAAAATGTAATCTATTTTATGGATAGCCCTCGTATTTGTTGTTTAAAGACAGACTGTGAGAATGTTGATCTATTAGAAAACCTAAATTTACAAAGCTAATGGACATTGTGTGAGTGTGAAATAGCTTGGACTTGCTTGGAAGTTAAGATAAGTCTGCTGCAAGATAGGCTGGATTGGCATGATCATGTCTAAAAGAGATATATACTGCAATATATGCAATATATTGATCATCTGCATCTGATTATACCCATTAATCGGAGACAGGTTGCAAAGAACATTGAACTAGTGAGAAACCCTAATCCTAAACAGCACAAATTCACAAATCTGGTGGACAGTGCTGAGACTTGCTTTGAAGTCTGCTGCTGCTGGATTGGCCAGTGTCTCAGCAAATTAAACGGCTCCAAAACATGAGCTGCCATGCCTAAAAGAAAGGCTGGAATATACAGATAATCTGCAACTGAGTATATCTGTTAGCTCAGACATGGGCAAACTACGGCCCGCGGGACACACCCGGCCCGTTGGGCTTTTTAATCCGGCCTGCCAAACTAGTTCTGGCGCAGACTGGGGAGTTCCGCCCTCACTGACACTCAACTGATGCTGGGTGAGCAACATTCGCGAGGCTGGGGCTGTCAGGCCTACGGGTGCAGGACGATGACATGGAGCTACTGCTGCCCCTGCTCCGCACCCTTCCGCACCTGCCGGGCCCCTCATCCACTGAAGAGGCCGCCGAGCCATCCGGGGAGGGCTGCAGGGAGCTGCAGGGAGCCGCCCGGTGAAGCGGGACAGGACGCTGACACCCGTGTGTCTTTGCAGGTGTGGGATGCCGAACGCAGCAGCCATGGAGAAGGTAAGAGGGCGGCAGGCGGGCGCAGCTCCGCAGCGGCAATGCCGGCTCTTCTCCCGCTGTACAGGTGCTGCTGATGGGGAAAAGCAGCTCCAGCAAGACGAGCATGCGCTCAAAGTGGAGCGCATGCTCGTCTTGCCGGAGCCACTTTTCCCCATCAGCAGCACCTGGGAGGCGGGAGAAGAGCCGGCGTTGCCGCTACAGAGCCATGCCCGTCCGCCACCCCCCCCGCTCCTGCCTGCTGCCCTCTTACCTTCTTCATGGCTGCTGCGTTCGGCATCCCACACCTGCAAAGATATGCGGGGGAGGGGGGCTGCGGGAGGGGGAGTAAGGGTGGGGGGGCTGCGGGAGGGCGAGTAAGGGGGTGGGGGGTGGGAGCCCGTCATTGTGGCCCACAAGTGAAAAAGTTTGGCCGAGTCAAAAAGTTTGCCCACACCTGTGTTAGCTGGAGACAGGCTGCGAGAACATTGAACTATTAGAAACCCTAATCCTGAGCAACATAAATTTATAAATTTAGTGGATAGTGCATGTGTGTGAATTAGTTTGAATTTGCTTTGAAACTAAGAAATCAATGGACTGGTCAGCAGAGTGATTTGTGAATTGTGAATATTTGTGAAATATTGACGTTATTTTCTATTCATGGTACGATAGTTAAGATACTATATTAAGATATTAGGATATTAAGACATTTAATGGGATTCTGAAAAATGGCTGGATAAAGTTTGAAAGTATTGTAAAGTAAAGCTTTAAATTATTAAAATATTGCAAAATTGCACAAGGAGAAACAAACTCACTATCAGGATGGTTTTTGATGGCCCAAAACATAATGAAACAGTTGATAAAGGAAATAAATCAATTGACCCAAGAGACAACTGGGGAACTAGAGAGCTATGAACAAGTGGTACCGAATAAGGAACAGGAATCCCAGAAATAGAGGAGAAAATAGAAGGAAAAAAATGAATAGATGGGAGAAAAAATACTACACATGATATATAAAGATAGAAAAGAGGCAAGTAAAAATGTTTGAAACAGAAAAAGCAAATTATACTCTATATATTTTTCATACACCAAGAGATCAAAATATAAAAGACATAAGAACGATTCTCATGAAGTGAGGAAAGAACCAAAAGGCTTTTTGAAGACTCAAAAGTATGACGGGATAGAGATAGATATGATTGTGAACGATGCAAAATGATATGATTCCAAAGAAGCAATGGAGATGTGCCAAGAAGCTAATAAGAGTTTGGGAAAAAAGAAAAAAGAAAGAAACTGGGCAAGAGATGAGGGAGGATTATAGAATACCTTTTACGCCAGGAGCTGTATAAATGAGAACTAGGTTAGAGGTAGAACGGAGAAATGGGGAAAATATCACATATACCCAGCACAACTTTCAAGTATTAAATAGATTAGAAATAGAAAGAAGGTATATCTATAGATAGCTAAATAATAAAACAAATAATAAAAGTTAAAAGGTTAAGAGAATGATTATTATATATACATCGCTATGTAACAACCAACATTCAGGTATTAAACAGATTAGAAATTGTGTAGGGTTTGTATATTTTATAGGCAGCAAACTGCCTTGATGTAGAAACCCCAAA
The DNA here is from genome assembly GCA_017656035.1 of Myanophis thanlyinensis. Lineage (NCBI taxonomy): Eukaryota > Metazoa > Chordata > Lepidosauria > Squamata > Homalopsidae > Myanophis > Myanophis thanlyinensis. The sequence goes on along the minus strand of JAEANM010002268.1, from coordinate 12,933 downwards.
AGTCTCCCCCTTAAACCTTATAATTCTATGACCTTTGATTCTATAACTTTTGCTCCAGTGAGGCAAACCAAGATGTCTCATGTATTCTATCTTCCTATCTCTTCCTATATCTCTCTTCCTATCTTACTCCCTTATCATTTAATTACTGATAGTATGACATGTAACTAGAAGTTAGTTGATTGGATTATCTAATGAGTAAACTGTGGTTTAAACATTGAATGATGAAGACTAACTTATGCCTGTAACAAGAATATAAAAAAGCAATAAACATTATGAAAGGTTAGCATCTGCTCAAAGACATGCCTGTGACTGGTTCTTAGCGCCCCAACAAAATTAAAAGATGATGTGTCTATAGATCGATAATAAAATAAATAATAAAAGCAAGGTTAAATTAAAAGGTTAAGAGAATAATAAGGGAAAATTATTAGTACGAAGAATATTAGTATTAATATGTGATTATAAATATGTTTATTATTGTTATTTCTATTAGATCTGTTGAAAAAAAGGGCATTCAAACAGCATACTGTGCACGTAGTTATTAAGTTCTGTTTTCTTCTAATGTAATTCTAAGAAATGGTATAGCTATATTTGAAAATGACAGCATCGGGAAAACATACTGTATTTTGTATGGAAATGAAAATTTAAATACAACAAGGAAAAAGAAAGGATGGCAGGAGAGGAAAAGAGAAAGGAAGGGACAGAGGGAAGTAGAGTAGAATAGAGGGGAGTGGAATGGGGAGGGGAGAGGGATGAAAGAAGAAAAAGGAGATAGAAGAAGAGAAGTAGATGGGGGAAAGGAGAGGGAAATGGACAGGAGAGGGGAGGAGAGAGAAGCAGAGGGGAAGAGAAAGGAGAGGGGAGACAAGGAAAGGAAAAAGGGGAACCAATCCTACTTTTTAGGGGGTTTGAAACATGCTCTTTCTAATAAGAATGATTTAACAGTTTCCAGATCTTTTTTTGTAAAAGTGGGCTGAAAATTTTTGATGTTTTTACGAAAAATATCAACTTTAATCTCAATTTGTAAACTATTGGAAAGCAATAGAATTCAATTTTATATTCGAAAACCTTTTGTTGTTATTATGCACAGTTTCACGTTTATCATGCCTTTCCTTTCAGAGATATAAAATGCCAAACTTTAACCTTTTTTTGAGCCACACTATTTTTCGGCCAACTTTGCTCTACATTATCTAGATCTGTGATGGCGAACCTATGGCACGTGTGCCCAAGCTGGCATGCAGAGCCATCTCTGCCAGCACGCCAGCAATCATCCCAACTCACAGACTGCACATGCACGTGCGTGCCTCTGTCACTGTGCACACGCTAAAAACGAGGCACTCTAATCACATGCAACTGCACACATGCTAAAAAGCAGTGTGTAAGTTGTGTACGTGCTCCAGACTGGTGTGCTGAGAGGGTAGTGGGCAGCGATGTGAAGAAGGCACCAGTGGCAGCTCTACAGGGGAAAGAGTGGATCAGCTGGAGGGGGTGAGGTTGCGGCCGCCCCACCTCCCTCTTTGTCCAGTCCACTTTTAAATCCAAATCCAAATTTTATTGGTCACATACACAATCATACATGCTTGACTTTAGAGGTGGCTGTAGAAGAGGAAGAGGAGGGGGAGAAGAGACACAGGTGCTCTCACCTAACTACCCATACACCCGCGCGCACATACACACACAGACTAGACAAATAAGCACCCAATCACCCATACACGTGTGCGCGCACACACACACACACAAGCACCCAATCACCTATACACACACAGAGAGACAAAACACCTGTGGCGGAGATGCTCCTGCAGTGCAGGTCTGTGCAGCCATTACATGGAGCGGCTTGCCCAAGGTGGTCGGGCGCAAGGGAAGCCCAATTTATGACTCTGCCACCTTCATGAGAGGCAGCAAGCAGCCGCCTCACCATTCATAGCGTCGAAAGAGCAGCTGCCCCTGGGGGACTTCAGCTCATCTCAGCCCAAAAAAAGATCTCTGGACAGCAGCTGCTGTCGGACTATTTTGGGCTCACTTCTCTGGGATGATTTTGCAGGTTTGATTGCACCCGGCTCGGCTCCTCCAGTAAACTTCCTGCAGCCAAAGCAAAGCAAAGTAGCACTGGCACAGAGGAAGGACAGCTTATTGGACTTTGGAACTTTGCATTTGTTTTACGTTTCCCCTCCACCTTTCCCAACTTTGGACTTAAGTGCTGCGCAGTCATATGGACCAGGGTCTTTCGGATTAGTGGTAGGTGAGAGGGGATTAAAAAAAAAGAAGGAAGCGAGGTTATAGCCTTCCCCTCTTTCCTTGCTTGCTTTTCTCCAGCCGTCAAGCTGTCTGCATCCAACGCAGCTTCTAGCAAAGCAGTAGTTGCTCCAGTTATTTCAGAATAACCACCTCACCCAGAAAGACGGAAAACCCTGCAAGCCTCCCTGGACTAGCGCTGCGCTCTCCCTCCTCGCCCTTATGGTGGACCCAAGGATCCCCCCTTTGCCAGGGCCGAATCTGACGATGGAGTGCTGCTTTGGAAGGGAGTCCCCCCCATCCCCATCCCCACCTCTTCACAACAAGACATCGCAACCTGCATCCCTGCCACCACTGCCTCCTCCTGGCAAGGCAACACGTCCTCCATCCCTGCCACCGCCTCCGGCAAGGCAACACATCCTCCATCCCTGCCGCCACCTCCCGGCAAGGCAGCGCGTCCCCCAGCCCCACCTCCTCCCGGCAATGCAGCGCATCCCCCATCTCTGCTGCCGCCTCCTCCCAGCAAAGCAGTGCATCCAGGCAGCCCCCTGCAGCTGCAGCCCCCCAGCCCACCAGCTGCCATGAAGCTCCAGCTAAGCCTGATACGATTGTGCATGCGCAAGACTCCCACACATGAGTGATGCATGACTGCACATGCACGAGGCTCCCATGTGACTGTGCATGCATGCCAACTGCGCACGTGCAAAAGATGCGGGCACGCATCTATTTTGTTTAATAGAGCACAAAAAGTTGTACAAGATGGCCAAGTTTTGTTTCTCTCAACAAAATATTGCCAAAGGTATTATGTCTCAAAGTTGCTGGAACCTCAGAGTCATACTGTTGAAGGCTGTGGTATGGGGCAAACAAATGCCTATATCTCCAAAAGCATTGCATCGGCACACGTAACACTTTACCAATGTTCATTGGAGACGTGTGTATGTTCACACAAAGTTTCATCGAAATCCGTGATGGTCAAGCAGGGACCCCCAGACCACTTGACATGGAATGACCCTTTTAATTGCTGTAAATCATCCTAAATCCATAAATTCTCAATCGGCTAAATTGATAAGGATGTTAGCCATTGTTAGCCCATGTGTAAAAGGACCTGAAAATATTTCTCTGATTATATTATGCAACAATCCTCTTTGACAGTCCATAATTATTTCTATCTTGTAAGGAGCATTGCAACCAGGAATATTTGATATCTAAGAATAGATGAAGTAGACCACAACTTGCTAGAAAGATAAATGGGAAGGCTGTGTTTGATTTTGGGGTTCAAATCCTCTATTAATGTTGCCCAAATATATTTGGGGACAGAGTTGGCATCAGCAAGATTCCCTCTTTGAGGTAGATGGACAGTTCAGAAATGTAAAAACATAATTAAATAAAATTATGGTTGAGGTAGACCCCAGATTATAAATATCAAAAGTTATTTGTATCACTGAAAGCTCTGTTATTGTGTTTTTCTTTTAAGATAAAAGATGTTAATGTATAAGTTTTTTTTTCCAAACTAAAACCTCAGTATTCAGGTTAAATTACTTTGCGATTAATAGGTGGGTTTAGGATTGCAATTTGGCCACTCGGTCTCTAAAAGGTTCACCAACACTGGTCTATACCATCTTATTTGAATAGACAATTATTGAGCTTTGGTATATGATGCTATACTCTATTATAATCCCCTTTTGTCTGTAATTTTATTTATGTCTTTATTATAACAATCTATATTCAAGAAGTGATTGACATGACTACAATTGGGACCAGAATTTCCACTGCTAAGCAAAATGGTTAAGCAAGTTGCACCTGATTTTACAGTATTATTTGGCCATTCTTTGCCATTTTGGCAAAGAATTACTGCAATTGTCAAGTGAGTTATGCAGTTGTTAAGTGAATCTGGCTTCCCCCACTGACTTTGTTTGTCAGCAACTGGCTGGGTAGGTCACAAATGACAATCACATGATAAATACATTCCAACTGCCAAGCACCTGAATTTTGATCATGTAACCGTGCTACAACAGTAGTAAGTACAAGAATTTGCAGTCAGTCAACATTTTCAATGTTATTATAACTTTGCATGGCCTAAATAAATGGTTATACGTTCAGATCTACCCATAGGATCTATTCACTGAAATAATATTTCCTGACTGAGAGATTTTCACTAGGGGTTTGCATGTAATCTAGCAAATCTTGTTGTCTTGGAGTGGTAGAGATTGAAAAAGAATTGCTGAATTCTAATTAACCACTTTTTTATATAATTATCTTGAGTCAAAAAGAAAAAAAATTACAGGTAGTCCTTGATTTACAACAGTTCATTTGGTGACCAAATTTATTAACAGTATGGAAAATAAGTTATTTATGACTATTTTTCACATGACTGTTGTAGCATCCCCATGGTCACATGACCAAAATTCAGACCCTTGACAAATAACTTGTATTTATGACAGTTTCAGTGTCCCAGGATCATTGATCACTTTTGCAAGTAAAGTCAATGGGGAAGCCAGATCCAGTTAACCAACCTTGTACTAACTTAACAACTTCAGTGATTCTGTGGCAATAAAGTTTGTAAAATGGAGCAAAATTCACTTAACAAATGTTTCATTTAGCAACAGAAATTTTTGGATTGGAATTGTGGTTATAAGTGAAGGACTACCTGTACTGATTATATATCAACAAAACCCAAAGTGAAATCAAACAACATTGATTCTATTTATCAATACATCAAATCATTTTAAATTTCCCGTAACTGTTTGTAGAAGTTTGTAGAAGTTTCTCACAAACAAATTAATTCTTAATAAAATCCAATGTTGGCAGGCTTTTTTTTTAAAAGTATATTTCTTTTTGTGAATTTAATGTATGAATTTAAAAACTATTCATTACACTTTTCTTTTTAGCAAAATTCTTGATATATAATGAGTATCTGCAATACCAGAGAGACTATTGGAAATGGTAATCTAATCCAATCAACTAGAAAACATGGGGGGGGGGGGGCGCTGAGGTAACTGGATTTGGAAAATATCAGAATGATGAGGGTAACAATAACTTTTCACAATTCACTTCCTTGTACTGAAAATTCCTTCCTTATGATTCAAGTTTACAAGGACATACTATTAGATTTAGACTTTGTTTTACATTTTTAATGGATCTTAACGATGGCATTACACAAGTCTTTTACATTACAAATCTGAATACAACTGATAATATTTACAAGATATAACATGTTCAAAAAAATTGTTACAGGGATTGTACTTATATCAAAAAGCAGATGATTTCAGAATATAGTTCTGCTTAAAGAAGCATAGAAAGTGTGACTATGATCTTTAGTAAACTGAAATTTGGCTTCTTAAAGATTATTTAAGAAACCTAATTTCAAATCCAAAATGGTTAGACTTATCAATAAAGGATAGCATAAAAATTATATTTCCCTTCTGGCAATAGAAAAAAAGAAAAGGAAAAAAGAAAGGAAAAGAAAAGAAAGGAAAATTTAAAAAACCCTTTTCTCTCAGTACAAGGTGAATCAATTATATGCTATCTGGTTAATTTTCTTGATAGTAATATCAAGATAGTATCTGATAAAGTAAACCATAGTCAGATACTATGACAACCACTTAAGTAATAAAGTTAAGAAACAAGCTTAGTAACAAACAGTACAGTTGCTAAGTTGTACTAAGAATCTGTTGCATTTTATTTCTTTTCAAATTGATGCAGTCATGGTTTAAAACACAAAATTACCCCACTTCCAGAGACTAAGACTCCTCAACCACAATTCTGGTCATATGTTCAGCAAAGCCACCAAATTATCGGTTGCAAGAAGCAAATCTGTTTACTTAATGTATTATTATTTTTTAACTAACTGGGCATTTTTAATAGTCACAATGACCAACATAGAAAAATACAGAAACCAAAGTAAAATTAAAATTATTAATATATGGAAAAGGAAAAAAAGAGCACCTGTCTTCTATTCTGAAAATAATATCAGATGCAACTCTTTAGAGGAAAGGGCTAAATTAGTCCTTTTTGTTTCCAAAAAAGCCTGTCAGTTAATAATTTTCTTGTAAGAACTATACATAAACCCTCATAGAACTTATTTCCAGTAAATCCTTGCCAAGTTTCTATTTCCAGTGGCTCTAGCTAACCTGAAATAATTAACTCTAGAGAAACTAAGAGCCCCCTCATCTGTTTTTCCTTTTCTTATCTTCACCCCAATTCACAAACTATACTATTCCTATTTATTTATTGAATAGTACCATATATTCTTACCAAATAGATTTCGAGATGGTTGTGTACACAAGGTGTAGCTCTGCATAGATAACAGAAAAGAGCAAAGAAAAACACAGTCCAAATGCCACATACACTCTATTATTTCAGATTACAGAATTACAAAACTAAATGCTTCTCCTGCTTGTCTTAAACTGAGAAACCAGCACAGCAGAAAGGAATGGTCCAATTAAATAACTTTAACACAGAAGTTGTAGTTCATTATCTCAATTTGAGTCTGATACAGCCCAACTCGTTTATGTTGACTTATTCAATTATTATTTGAATAATAATATTCACTATAGCAGGGACAGAGCTGTAAAGGCAACACAGTAACAACCAGGTATTGGTTGTCTCAATCTTTTGTCTCAGCCAATTTAGGTGATAGATAACAAGTGCCTAGGAAAATTGTAATTTAAAATATTTGGAGAATATCAGACTCTTGGAACAGACAGAGTGAGGAGAAACAACAGCAGTAGCAACTTGTTTCTTACTTAGGGCTAGTGAATAAAATTGGAATTAGATTAGGTAGTCTTTACCTTTCCTGACAGAGTTTGATCCTACAAATTACAGAATATGCTGACTGGCTCTCAAGCCACCACACTATAGATTTGATGTTAAACACAAACAAATTAACAGATCCCAATTACAGAACACTGCACCTCTACTGTCTTCTTACAGTAGGCTCCCAAGGCAGAATTAAAACCATACAGGTAATTCTCAATTTACAATCACAATTGAGACCAAAATTTCTGTTGCTGAGACATTTGTTAAGTGAATTTTACCCCATTTTACGACCTTTCTTGCCACAGTTAAGTGAACTGTTTAGTCACCTAGTTAAGTGAATTTGATTTTCCACTAATTTTGCTCATAAAGCCACATGATCCTGTCAGTGCAATCATTAAAAATATTATGCAGTTTCCAAGCATCTAAACACTATAGGGATACTGCAATGGTAATAAGTGTGAAAAACTGTCATAAGCATTTTTTTCAATGTTGCTGTAATGGTTGTAAATTGAGGACTATTGTATATTTTTTAAATAACTTACTACTGTAATGCTACATTTAACTCATGAGATCAGCAAGCCCAAAGTATTGTACAAATATTTTCTTTGAAACATCTAATACTACCTAACCATACCCACCTGAAAACTTGTTTCAGATGACTCATATTGTTTTCTGCCTGTAAAAAAAATTTAATCCCACTAGGAGTTCAATATCTATAATTTATTAAAAGTAAGTACACAGTGCCCTGTGTGCATGAAATTATTCAGTGAGGCAAGATAGAGAATCCTAGTAGCTAATACTTAGGGCAGTTTCACCTTAAAGACTCGTATAGAAAGACACCAAAGTATGACCTGAATTTTGTCTAAATCAAATTGCCTCTTATGACAAGCAGTAGGACTAGGTCTCATATCCATTTCCAATGGTAATACTATGGTATCCAATTCTTTTCTTCTGAGGGAGACTCTTCTAAAGAGACTGAGAGGTAGAAGGGTCAGGAAAGAAAAGAAATCCTGTTGAATATGAAGGAATCTACTCCAATAATACTGTATGTTATTCGGGCCAAGCAATTCTTTATAGTGAGATTAACAAAGTGGAGATGCTTCTCTTTCTTTCACCTTTACCCATAATCCCTGACTCATTCAAAATTGTATAATAACTAATAAGCAACCTAGAAAATAGATCATATCACTTTGTGGAACAAATAATAATACTGCAAATAGACTGAAAAAATAAAAGAAATAGTCTTTTACCTCGTTTTTTTCTCTAAACTTGTCAATCTCCTTTTTGAGCCAGATAACTTTCTCAAAAGATTCCAGACTGTTTACAGCATACACTAGAACAAAGCCATCTGCCATAGAATAGTAATGTTCGGGGAAATCCTCTTCTTGCAGTCCTTGGGTGTCATACAGACGTAATTGTTCTTTTAGTCCTTGATCTGTTTCAGCCACAGCGACATATACATCTCCCATTGTTCTGCTGCATTCTTCACCTATTTTTGTTTAAAATAAAGAGCAACCATTTTTTTTGAGACATCATAAAACTCATTTATGTTTTCCACAAGCCATCTTGGTTCAGGAAAATGCATACAAGGGATATGTATTCTACAGATCTTCTTAGTTTGCCTTTTATGAAAAAGGTAAATAACCTGTACTGACCAATGCAAATATGTTATATGAGTCGTTTTACATCTATTACCATCTGGCAGAATTTATTAACTATTAAAGTGGTAGTTATAACATTAGTTAGACAACAATTTTAAAAAGGCATATTTCTTACCAGTGGTGTGATTACCGTATAGAACTTGTTCCAAGATAGCCGTCTTTCCCACTGAACACATTCCACAAACCATTATTTTGAAGCCTTTTCCCATCTTCTTTCAGACTACTACTGGTAGAAATCCAAAACCTATAGGCCATCCAGAATGGTAGTTATTTTTCTCATTTCAGATTGTTTAAAGATAAGAGTATGCTATTGCTATATATAACTGAAATGAGAAGCAATTTAAAATTACAGGACAACCCTCCTAAGAACTTAAGATTTATCCATTTTTCTGGAGTATCGAGCAAAAGGCTTCTAGAACTATTTTTTTTATTTACAAAAAATAAGCTCCTTTGCACAAAGTTAATGAAATGGAAGTTATTTTTTTCTAAAAGAGCAACAAATAAAGGGATTTTAAATATGAAAGAATGATTCTGTATTCGAATTTCTTTAACACAACGAGCTTCGAATTCTGAAATAAAATTGGAGTTTAAATTAAAATAAGAATCCAGCCATGACTTTCCATCAAGCCCATTTCATAGATCGTATGAAATAAACAGTCAAGGTTAAAGTGCATCTCTAAAACATTCTATCAATAATAATTAAAACAATCCCAAAGTATAATTAAGGAGAATCTTTTTTAGGATAATTTCCATGCCTAGATGCCTTTAAATTAACATAACTTGCAGAGCGGCTACCCAAAAGTCACACGGATCTGTTCCACCCCATAGCACGAAAATCCACGCTCTTATAACATGTGTTCCCCCATGAACTACATTTCCCAGCAAGCATCTGACCACCGAGTCTTTCCTGCCTCCTCTATTGCAAAGCACTTTGGGAGAAAGGACTTTTCCTTTCCGGCTTCGAACGCCATCTGGTAAGGTTTCTTGGGTTCTTTCTGCGGACGATGTATCCACTGTCATCCTGCAGTTTGGAGGCTCTTTGCACCCCATTCGGTGCAAATTCTTATGGATCGAGGCTTGGGGAAAGAGAATGATTGTGTTTTGTCAGCTGTGGGAGAAAAAGAAGGGTTTAAGTCTGATTGGCATAATGGCGCCTTGTACCTTATGCTCGAAATAGTCGAATGAAAAAAAAAAAAGGAAAGATGAGAATAGAAACGAAAAGAATCTTTGAAATGCTGGGTTTCTTTGCATTGGGTCTTTTCTTGCAGCTCAGAATTATGGTGAAAATCGAGGAAGGGCAGCTCATGCCGTCTCCTCGATGCAAATCTATGGAGTGGAGTGAGGGGGAAGGAACTCTTGAGAAAATAGAGCAGATACATTTATTTATTCATACACACACACACACACACTCCTCTTTCTCCTATTGTGACCACAACGACAATCCTGTGAGGTGGATTGGGCTAATAGAGAGTGACTGGTGCCGGAGTCACCCAACTGACTTTAATGGCTAAGGTGGGATTCGAGCTGAAGATTTCCTGCTTTCTAGCCTGATTCCTTAACCACTAGGCTCTCCTGAGCAAAGCCTCAGTTCAGTGATTTTCTATTCAAATCCGACTGATAATCAAGAGGAGGGAACTGCTATTGGAGTCATTGAGAATTAAAATATAGAATTGAAATAGAAAATAAAGAGTAACTCCTAAATCCACAGAAGTGTTTTAAAGCTTTCTTTTTTACATAGTAAAACAATGTAAAATATTCCTGCTTGCAACCTTTAGGTAATTCCTGTCAGAATAGATTATCCAAATTCATTGGCTGGGTACAAAGCAGCAACCTGTATTTTTGACTAAAGTAAAACCTATAAAATTTGTGAAAAAATGCTACCTAATATTGGTAAAAACATACTTCTGTATATGATGCACATATATTCAACCATACATGTTTTAAGTGTATGGTATATATAGTAAGCAACAACTGAAATTCTATCATGGACATGCTCTTTTTCTTTGACATGTAAAACGTGTTTATCTATGAGACAAGTTAAAATTGCTTTTATGAGTATGTGCCTTATCAGCACATTAGCAGAAAAAAGAAACCTGAATAATGGCATATTTTTTATGGATTTACGTACTAGTCAGTTTTAGGGGTTTACTTTTAGATACTGGAGAGCATTGTTCTTTTAAAAGAATCTCTGTTAATATATACTTATTAAAGATTAAAGAAGTATGTAGCAATATAATGTAACATACTTCTGCATTTTTTTAAGTAGGTAAGTCATAATGGGTGCCTACAAGTATATCCAAGAACTATGGAGGAAGAAGCAATCTGATGTGATGCGTTTCCTTCTGCGTGTCCGTTGCTGGCAATATCGTCAGTTATCGGCACTTCATCGAGCTCCTCGCCCAACCAGACCAGACAAAGCCCGCAGGCTGGGATATAAAGCCAAGCAAGGTAACAGGGAGATTTAAAAAGTTTTGCGTAAGCATTTCACTATATATCGTATTATGTATGACTGTATGTGACAAATAAATTTGAAATTGAATTGAAATTTTTTGCTCTGTATGTTTAATTTCATATTTATTACATATATGGAGAAAAAACTGATCTGATATAATCCTTATAGTGAGCACTATATGTTAACTGGAACGTAACTATACATCCAAAGAGGATAAACAGTAGGAAATATCTGAAAAATCAATTTGATAGAAAGAATGCTTACATAAGGCAGCAAATCTTAACAGTCTTTTTTTTGTCTATATTATGTTAAATTTCTGTCATTTTTTGGGTGTTGTGATAATGTCAAATTTAACAAAATGGGCATATGTGGATCAAAAAAAAGAATAGACAGTTAACTTGGACAAAGGTTTAAAATGTGAATAGAACAACAAGAATTACAGAGTTGGAAGAGACCTTGGAGGTCTTCAAGTCTAACCCCTTGTTCAGGCAACAAACCCTGTAGCATTTTAGAAAAATGGTTATCCAATCTCTTCTTAAAAACTTCCAGTGTTGGAGTATTTACAACTTCTAGAGGCAAATTGTTCCACTGATTAATTGTTCCATCAAGAAATTTCTTCTTAGTTCTATTTGCTTCTTTCCTTGATTCGGTTCCACCCATTGCTTCTTGTCCTGCTCTCTGGTGCTTTGCAGAATATTTGACTCCCTCTTCTTTGTGGTAACCTCTGAGATATTGGAACACTGCTATCATGTCACCCATAGTCCTTTTCATTAAACAAAAAGACTAGGGGTGACATGATAGTAGTTAGAATACTATTTGTGTCGTAGGTTATGTCATCTATCGCATCCGAGTTCGTCGTGGTGGTCGTAAACGTCCAGTTCCTAAGGGTGCTACTTATGGAAAGCCTGTGCATCATGGTGTGAACCAGTTAAAATTTGCCCGGAGTCTGCAATCTGTAGCAGAAGTAAGGAAATCTTGAGAAGAAACATAAGAATTTTTATTATAGCATAATAAATTATATAATTAAAAATTACATTATGGTAATACTACAATATATTTTTATCCAACATGTATTAAACTAGTAAGTTCAACTAATGAAAATATTCCTCACTGAATAATAGTGACAGTGTAGTATAGTGTTTCTACCATTAGGTGGAATGTGTTTTATTTATAATCAATGCTATGATAATTCTGTAATCTTCAGTTACATGGAGATGATGTTTCTGTATAAATACAGCTGGCTGTATAGACCAGTACAGAAACAAATTGGAAAAAAAATTACTAACTGATTTAATTAAGTATTCTTGGTGAGTTGAATTAGATTTTAAGGATTATCTGTATTTTGGGGGGGAGGCACAGTTAATTCAAATACTATGTTATCATAGTTCACATGAGAACTCTCCCCCTTTGCCAATCAAGTGATGTTAGTTTGGATCAACTCCCATGCGTGGTATATTCATGAACATTTTCATACAGAAGTTCTGATTCATGGGGAAACCAGTGTTTTGAATTATGTAGAAAACCACATCAAATGAATGTTTGCAGGAGGCTGACATTTGAGCAGCATTGGTTGGGAATAATAGTTTACTAGTGAAAATAGCTAGCATCTAATATCTGAGTAAAGCAACTGTTCAAAGCATGTTCTTGTGGAATCAAAATATCCAGAGCTGAGAAAATAATGAGAGATGGCCACTAAAGAAAATTAAATACTTATATGTAAAGAAAGGAATATTAAATTACTTCTAAGTACTTTGGTATGTATATACTATTTTATTTTCTAGGAGCGTGCTGGCCGACACTGTGGAGCTTTGAGACTGCTGAATTCTTACTGGG